>CBVK0100184792.1:3069-18453 GCA_900067695.1 Picea abies
TTATCTTATGAAATGCAAAGAACTATAATAATGGCATAAACATTAACAATTTAGGTAATCATATGGACAAGGAAAAATGGTTTATGAATAAGTGTAGTAACAACATGTTACAAATACAAGAGTAACAACATGTAAAATACATGTGTAACAACATGTAATACATGTGTAGCAACATGTAACACATGTGTAACAACAAGTAAAATACATGTGTAACAACATCATCATGAAATGTATAATGAAGATCAACTCCTTCAGACAATTTATCAAAGCATGGTTTTCTGAAAAATGTTGTTATTCATGAAAAATATCTTCAGCAGTGAAATTGATGGTCGTTGAACCTAAAAAACGTTAGTACAAATCCTGCAAAAAAATTGTGATATTTGTGAAGAACACATCATGGAAAACAAAAATAAGTAAGAATGCGAGAAACTCAAAGAAATAAACAATATTTGTATACCTGTTGCCCTTGCATACTTATTTGTCTTCAATTGCTGTGAGATAGACTCAAATTCAAGGAAAAACACTCAAAATTAGAATTAACAGATCTCAAAAATTCTCGTCAAGTACTACAAAGTTATCTTCCCCACAAAACAATGCATCAAAATTACACAAGTATGAAACAATGTTTACACATTTTCTGAATTGTTGTAACCTGAGCATATTTTTCCACACACATGACAGTCTCACCCCAATTATGGTTTAGTTTTGTAATAACATCAAGATAAGTAAACATGGGGCCATTTGGATTTTTCATCACTCTGATAAGATCAAGATTGAACATGTATTTTAATGAGTGACATGTTCTTTGGTGAACAATGATCCTAAAAAAGAAAAAAAAAAGAAAAAATGCTCACGTTCAGGAGGCTTTATTGTGAACCCAGATCTCACAAAGGTGACTTTTAAGACCATTAGATACAATTTTTCTTCCCAGTCGATTGATGTATATTACCTCTATAGGATTAATAATACGGCCGTAAGACTACCTCTTCCACCCATATAGTTCACGATAACACTATTTTGAATCAAGAAGTCCAACTAGAGGGTAAGAGAGATAATTTATGGTTGTTTAGATGAAGTTAAAAATGTCGTGTTTGGAGCTTCATATGTGCAGAATATGACTCTGGATTTAAGTATATTCGACATGTATCATGGTTTCAATAAATGTTGATCAAGACAAATAACCAAAAAAAAAAAAAAACAGAACACCACCAGGGCTATTCTTACATGATCTGGACCAGTGATAGTTGCATGATCTCCCATGTTGCATTGAAAGGAGGCATTGATCCCTGTGTATTATTCAGGAGTTGAAATATGAGGGCCATGCAAATATGACTTGTCCTGCTGCGACATGATTCATGGAATGTTTTGCATCATTTCCTACACCAGAGAGTACTAATTTTGTTGGGTAGTGTGGGCTACCTTCCTACACAAAATATTGAGCTGGAGGATATGGAGATGCACTCCTTGGTGACCAATAGAAGGAAAGATTGGGTGAAGATATGAGTAAAGATTCTCGCCTTCCTACCTCTCTCGATCGAGTGACTCAAATATAAGAATATTGGTAAGTGTAGAGAGGAGACCATGATTTATGATAACTGGATGAGACGACAGTTCTCGAACAATTTTCTTATCAGATAAATTTTGGCGGAAGAATCGACCCATCGTTTGGATAAATTAGTTAGGAAACAAATAAATAGTGCTAGAATGATTACATGCCAATTACTGGAGGTGATATTCGAGGAATCTACTCAGGAAGAAATCATGGAGCAAGTTGTTGTAGAATAATATCATCGATATTTTTTTTGACTTTAATCAATATTTAAGTAAAGGCAGCGAGAAATAATGATGTCATTAAGATTTTGGCCCATATTTCTCCATCAACAACATAGTTCAATTATCGATATGAAGCCAAAATTGAATGTTAAAATCATGGAGAGAAAATTCCAACTTCCCTATTATTGAAAAGATACAAACAGAATTCAAGCCCGAATGTTGATTCATCGGAGATGAGAAGGTGGAGCAGTAAACCATTGAATTCATTTTCTTTCTAACGTGGATGTGGGAGAAGACTAATGACAAGATTATTTCATTTGTTTGTGTTGCAGGTTGTAATTCAAGGGGTGTTGTGGAAACTCAAACCATAAATGAACAGGCAACTTCAAACCACAAACTATTGTAGCAGGAAACACATTTTTGCACAGTTTAAATGGAATTCAATTGACCACAATTTAACATTGTTTCAACATGTCGTGACAGTTCAGTGGGGAAAAACTCATGAATTTGCAGACCATTTATTATTATATTTTTCTTCATTTTGTTTTATTTTATCCTAACGCCACTATTGTTTTATTGTTTGTAGATCTGCAAATTTATTCAATCACTATTACAACAAAAACGTCATTGTTTCAACTAGTAAAATTTCACTGTAACAACATGTAAAATTTTGTTGTATCAGCATATTGTAACAACATGTAAAATTTTTGTTGTATCAGCATGTAAAATTTTCACTGCAAAAACATGTAAAATTTGGTTTTGTTTTTATTCAACTGTGTTTTATTCGTTATCCTACCTAATCTATGCTAATTGGAAATTAAATATTAGTTACGTGTAGTCAAACAACCAATGTATCCAAGCACGTAAAAGTACTAAGAACATATTATCTTTCAATTTCACAACTAAGGGTCGGAAATATGTATAAGCTTGCGAAATCTGTTGTTGAAACTCTAAATTAACAAAATTAAAAGAAAAATTAAAAGAATCTAACATGGTAGTTGCTTGAAACCATCGTTCGATATAGCTTTCGTAGGCATAGTTTCCCTCAATCAGATCATGATGTATCTCGTCATTGTCCTCCTCACGTTTCTCAGATGTTGATTCCTCGTTCATTTCTGGAGGAGTATTTAAGCTCTAGGCTGCTGTCAAGATCTCCTCTACCTGAGAAGAAGAAATCCCAACTTTTGCAAGGATCTGAGCAAGATTTTTCAAGATGACACTCACAGTTAAATCATATTGCAAAAGGGATTCTTACAACACCCAAATCAAAATAAAAAATAAAAACTGAAAATCACACTTGTTGAAACACATGAAAACATCTTCACAGTTGCAAAAGTTGAAATTTCTTGAATTGAAATTGCATAAATTGAAAGTCACACTCTGCATGCTCTGTCCCAAATGAGGCCAATGTCTTACCTCAGATTTAGGAATATGTTGGCAAGGAGAACATGAGGAGTCTCCATTCAAGTAGCTTCTATGACCCCTTACCAACACATGTAGACATCCTTGCAGGAATTGAAATCTACACTTACGCTTGTAGGAATTGGAACACTCCCTACATGCCCTTACCCATATGTCACCTCAGAGTTAGGAGCATGACTAATCATACTTGCATGAAAATTCAAACTAAACTTCAATCCATCATGCTTCCCCGACAACGACACCAAAATGTTAGGCAAAAATATTGTCATTTAATTCCGTTGTAGTACTTGCCCAACTATTTAATTTGTCAATCAAAGGTTTGTAGGCTTACGAAGCACACACACTATATATGCCAGAATGAATTAGAAGTAATCTAATATAAATTTATGAAATGAAATTAATCTAGGAAAGCATTGAAAGACTAACTAGGAAAGTAGGAAATTAATCTAGGAAAGCAATACAACATGTAAAGAGTTGAACGACAAAAGATATATGTGAGCTCACATAATAATTCTATCTCAAATTACATTACAAGAATCAAATGACAAATCATGAAAGCATTACAAATGAAAGAATGCAAATCAAAGTTAAGAATCCCCTTCTAAGAATTCAAGCTAATCTAAGTCTAATATCTCATCTCTTACCCCTCAAATGAAGTGAGAACACTCTCTTTTATACATGACAGTCTTGAAGATAAGATAAGAGTCTCATAATTACAGATCCACTATTCTCTCAACCACTTTTCTATTATTACAAGATATGATCCCTTCAAATCCTCCACACATCTCTCACAAATCTTGGATAAGATATGCCATCAAAATATCCATGATCTTCTCCTTTGAATATGATTGAATGATTGTCCCAAATATTCTTCAAATCTTCAAAGATTGAAGATGAAATTCGAATTGGAGACTAGGTGGTAATATTTGGCTTTGTTGAAATCTTCAAATATACCTGTCCACATCATAAAACTCATCCAACCTTGAGATATAATGAAAATATGTTAATTTTCTAATATTTAATCATAAATTCACTTATAATACTAAAATGAATAAAGTGAAAAATAATAAGGTGAAACACAAATGTATGTATGGAAATGGTATAATAGAAGGTTAATGGGACGATGAATAATGAAGGAAAAGGTGGATGAAAATATGACGTTTATGAGGCCCAACAATATGCAAGTCATAAAAATTAGAGTTAGGAGAATAAAAGACTCGCGAAGTCCAAACTCATGAATTGATCATAGTTATTGACCGCGAGGAGAACGTGGACCGTAGATCTGGTCCCAGAGAATTCACCGATTTGGGAATCGGGAAAGAGGAGGTAATTAGCTCGAGAAAAGTTTCAAAGTACGAGATCGCAAAGGGAGCTAGCCCACAGTCATAGTCCATGGTCATATCAAGGATAAATCCTAGCATGGGGAGCTAGTGGCATTGGCATTAAGAATAAAAAAGCATCGAGGAGAGGGTCCGCGAGTGCCATATAACTACGTCGAGAAGGTAATGGGCCTATGTCAAGATAAATCGGTCCCATTAGGAGCCCGACGAACCATTTGGTTCGGGGACTTGAACAATCCTAGACCAAGAGGTCAAGTCATTTCTGAAGGAGGGGAGGGGAGGTTGACACCAAGTGGTATCAGAGCGTATATTTTTTTTGCAGACAATAGACAAAGGAGACAAGGTGCGATATTATGTTGAAGTTGTTGCAAGGCATGAAGCAGATGATAAACAGTCAGGTAGACTGCAGATGAAGCAATATGGCCATTGAAGGGCACAAGCATGGTCGGGGAGAAGTCCATTTGGAAAAGAACAAAGCAAAGATGGACAAGGAGCTCAGTAAAATCAGAGCAGAGATGGAGAAGCTTGCTTTTAAGATGCAGCAGGGTTCAAAGGTGCGCTAGAGGTATGCATGGAATTTGAAGAAAAAAACTAAATGTCTTGTTCAGAAGTTGTTGGCTAGAGGACAACAACATATATTAAATAGGTGGTTGTGGCATGCTAAAAACCTTAGTCATAAAGGAAAGAGATCTGGCAAGGGTCTCGTAGATTTCTAGGTGGGAAATGTGAAGGGGTCAAGGGATCTCGTAGACTTCCAGGTGGGCAGAGGAGACATCCCATGTTTCCAAGTGGGAAAGGGAGGAGAGATGATATCAACTAAGAGTTCACGTCAGAGGATGTTGACAGAAGAAGAGGAGGCAGGAGGAAGACCTCACTCAGATGAATATTCGCACAGGACTATGAACTGTGTGAATGAAGATGATGAAAAGTTGAGAACTTCTATCATCCAGGGAAAAGATTAGAGGACCATTATGATCAATGGGGGAGTTGAGATATTCCTACCAAGAAGCCAAGCAGAGGCTAGCATAGATGTTGAAGATGCGAAAAAAGGCAAACATACTAAGACTATCATGGAGGAGAAGGATTAGATATTGATGTTTGTCCCAATAGAAGGAGAACACCCTAATGAGTTAATTACTCAATTGGAGATGGAGTTGAAGGCACTAGAGGATTAGTTGAAATTAAAAGAACCATAAAGTGGCTTCCAAGTGATATCCATGCCAGAGGAGACACACCAGCATGAGGAGAAGTTGGTAGAAGTTGGAACAAAACTGACCGAGAAACTGACAGGAGTCAATCTACCAGGGAAATTAGTAGTTGAGTAGAAGTTCAGTGATGAGGAGTCTGCAGGAGTGGAAGTTGCAGCAGAGTGGAAAGATAAGGCCACAAGAGATGAAGAGGATGACTTGGGGGATTCATGTAATTTACCTAGAGGAGTACAAAAAACTAGTATGCAACAAGAGAGCCAACCAATGGAGAAACTGGATGAGGTGATCGAGAAGGTAAGGAAGTTGATGTTGGAGTCACTAGAGGAATTTTCTAGTGCAATGAAGCTGGATGAAAGGAATCCTACACGAGCAAAAAGGATGATGTAGGACCAGAAGTAATGAAACAGAGAAACAAAGAGATAGCTCCAAGAGAAAATTTGGGATCCAAGAGCATTTCAACCACATTGGAAGCTCATGAGCAGGAGCTCATGATTTTAGTAGCTATGGAGTATGATGCAGGAGCATTTCTTGACCTCAACACACGCTAGCTAATTAACACATGTGGTATGCATTTAAGGGAGGAGAGGCACCACCCTCGCATTTTTCCTCGACAATCTAAGGCGTGATCCAGGCATTAAATGATGACAAGATGGAAGAGCCAAGTTGTGATTTCACAAAAGCTAGAGATAATGTCATCATTAAGTGGTTGACGACATAATGGATCTGTATCCAATTTGGAGCATATTACCATCATTGTAATTTTCCCATTAGAAAGGTGTTTTGAATGGTGATTTGACACCACTAGTTTATCCTGGGAGGGAAGCTCATTGATACTCTATCGTATAGATCTTTATATTGTTGCAAACTAGAAGGGAGATGATAGAGGATATGATAAGGGGTTAGCTAAGGTAGAGTTGACCAGGGAGAAATGTAGAGAGACGGGACTCAGTTGTAGCTCCGACTCTACAAATGTAATTTGACATTTGACCATTAATAAAAAAATGACAATTTTTCCTATTTCCAATTTTTGTGTAATGGATGTTGTGTTATGTCTATCTTTAACATGCATTTGAATTGTAGATGAAGGTTAGAAATCATCTATAGGGATAATATAGTTTTCTATCCATGAGGTAGTAGAGTTAAGTCTAGTTTTCTAGGCTCAGTGCAAGGAGTACGTGACATAGCAGGGAAGCTCTATAAGCCGATGCAAGGAGTGTGTGACATAGCAGGGAAGCTCTATAAGCCAATGCAAGGAGTGCGTGTCTGAAAAAGTGCCTCATAAGAAAACAAGAATTTTTGGGTTGGACGTGCAATTTAAATATTGAATGTTGTCACCTTGTATCTTGTTGACCTGTCGATTGGGTGCTTGGGTTAGTTGTATTGTGTTTGATAGTTATTTTGGTCTCCTAGCGCATTGAATTTAGCTTGGGTTAAAGGTCTAGACATGTTTGTTGTGCCATGGTTACTGTCATGCCCATCGCCTTGTGACAGCATGATTTCTGATGAGGGGATCATTGCGTGCCCTAATGGATATATGTGAATGATAACCTAGATGGAGTTTTGTGCTTCCTGATGTGGGCATTGTTCATTATAATTGATGTTGGTACTTGGTTGAATGCCTTAATATGTTGGATTTTGCGCACCATAGAGGTTTCTAATTATTGGTCGTCGAAGATGTTGTGTCGGGTTTATTGATGTTGTCCTTTATCTTGCAGGCATTGTCTTGCTTGTGTCGGCTAGGTAGTCATTTTTACATGTATATTGATTATCACATGTTTCATCCAACTGCATGATGTGCTAGTGTCTGAGTCATTTTTTTATGTTTCCTGATCTACGTGCATTGTGTTCGTCATCAAGTTGCATTGTTTAATGGTTGTCGTTGTTGTTGTCCTTCTTTAAAAAAATATATTTTCTTTTGTGTTGTGTTTCTTTTAGTCGTAACGATGGGGCCATTACATATGGTATCAGAGTGGGTTCAACCCTGCAATTGTGGATCACCATGCTTTCCATTGCAGTAAACCCTTACATATTAACCTAGTGCTAACTAAAAACTTTAACATGTCCATGTGGTGATCTTGATTAGAGGACGCCATAGAGGTTCGCAGTGTGGTGTCGTGGAAGGAGTGTTGGAAGATTGGTTATTTTCATTGATGTCAACCCTAGTCATGGGTTTTGGACCATAATATTGATGAAGGTATTTGGACATAAAGGACAATGCAGATGCAGATACAACACCCATGGATGGATAGTACATGTAGGCCCTGAAGATAATTAAAGAACAAAATTACAAAATAAGAAAGTGTCAGGTTGGCCCTAATGTTAAAAGGAAGTGACATAAATGGTATAAATAAATATCATTATACATTCATTTGATACACAAGTCAAATTTCAGAGGAAATCAGAAGTAAAGAAGGTCATATTTCAAGGGAGGATGAAGACTTTTGGTGATGTGTTCTAAGGTATGTTATTTTCAGGTCATCTTACCATTTTAGCTATAACGTTCTTTATAGACCATTTCTAATGGTGAAATTTCTATGGTATTGAGAAGACATATCAAGGTACCTATGGTAAATTTTTCAGCTCTTGATTCACTATAATTATGGAGATACACTCTGTGGAAGATAGGGTTTTTGACCAGTCCCAAAGCTAGTCAATAAACAGGTGTTCCAGATACAATAGTCATAACTTCATAGAGAATCCAAATGAATTGGTACAAATTGAATTGGAAAGAGTACGGACTGAAGTTTTGTCTATGTCAGTTTCAGAATCGTATGTTAAATATTGAGTTCGAGGCATTCTGTATAAGTTCGATCTCCTGAATAAGCCAGAATTGAACAAATTCTACCATTCTCTCTATAGCTTCTTTTTGGGTGGAAGGAAGGGGAAAGGATGGAGAGTTAAATCCTCTCTTTATATTGGATGATTGTATCTTCCTCTTGGAGGTTTATCCCTCCCTTTACATTTGGAAGTTGTAGCTACCTTTGGAAGTCATTACTTCCCTTTAAAAATAACTATTGATTATTTCTCATATATTGTGCATAGTGTATTGTGGTGTATTGGTGTAACTCTTATACTATTGTTCATTTTTCATTGGATATAGTTTAATGGTTTATGTATCAGTTGAAAAAGGTTTTAAATTGTACTTGATATTGATTCCCCCCCTCTCAATATCAATAATTGGTATCAGAATAGGTTGCCTTTAGAACATTTTAACCACTGGAAGGAAAATCCTGAGAAGAGATGGATGACCATGAACACATTTCAAATGGGATTCAAAAATTTGATGGAAGAAATTATTCATACTGGAGTGATAGAGTGAAAACTTACCTAACGGATTTGGGAGTAGACATTTTGTACTTAGTTGTAAATGGCTATGTAATCCCAAATAATTCTCCAACCGATCCAAATGAGAAGAAGCTTATGAGTTGTAATTCAAAATCTAGACATGTTATTCTAGCAACATTGGCACCAACCATTACTAGCAAAGTGATGGTTTGCAACACTGCTAAATAGGTATGGGACAAACTTAAGAGTATCTATGAAGGTGATCCAAAAGTTAAGCAGGTCAAGCTTCAATGACATAGAGAAAAATTTGAAAATTTGAAGATGAATTAAAAGGAAGATATTGAAAACTATCTTCTTAGAGTTGATGAAGTTGTTAATGCTATCAGAGGATTAGGTGAAGATCTAGATGAATCGTTGGTTGTACAAAAAGTGTTGAGATCACTTCTCTTGAAGTATGATGCTAAGGTATCCGCCATTGAAGAAACTAGGGACTTGACCAAAATGACAATGGATGAATTACATGGGTCTCTTATAGCATATGAAATGAGAACAGGTATAGAAAGTGACCAACCAAACAATGAAGCAACCTTTAAAGCCATAAAAAAGACAAAAGACAAGGATAACGACCTTGATGAAGAAATAACAAATTTTGTAAGAAGGTTTCATAAGGGAAGTGGAAGATACAAAGGTAAGTCTCCTCTCAAATGCTTTAACTATGGTAGAATAGGACATATTGTTGAAAACTGCTACTATAAAAAGATAAGACTCAACAATAAAAAGATCTTCTACTCCAAGAATGATGAAATATCCGCAGATGAGAATGATGAAGAAGATAATGATGAAGGAGAATTCCTCTTCATAACCCAAGAAACCCAAGATGATGATCACAATAATTCTAAAGACGAAGGAATCATTTTTGAAGAAGATTCAGATGAAGAAACCAACCTTGATTCCTTTTGGGGATACAAAGAAAATGTAGAGAGTGAACAAAAAGATGAGAATCTTGAAAAGTTGAATCATGTTGAAACTAAAAATAGCAAGCTTAGAAACACAAACATAATACTAAAAGGTGAATTGAGTAGTTGTGAAGAAGAGAATTACAAGCTTGAAAAGACTATTAATATCTTGAAGGAACAATTAGAAGATTATGAGAAATTGAAAGCATAATTGGATCACACAAAAGGGGAGCTACTATTGACAACATAAAAGTTGAGGAAGTTCGAAAAAAGACACTGAAAAATTAGATGAGATCCTTAGAAATCTAAGATCTCCAAGTGACAAGATAGGACTAGGATACAATGATAGTTTGAAGCCAACAAAACAAGAGAAGGAAGATGCAAATGATAAAACCAACACTCCAGAACAAGTTGAACAACAAGATAGAAGACTAGAATTCAGAAGGAATGAGACATCATGAAGATCCTCTCCCATCAAGTATGAAAGAAATCATTATGAAAGAAACTACAGAAGAATAGATCATGAACCCAAATGGACCACACCATAAAGAATATCACTTACTCCCAGGTATCAAAATTTCTTTCTTGGACATTGTTATACTTGTGGAAATTTTGGACACAAGGAAATCGATTGTAGAATCAATGAAAGGAATAACTATGCAAGCTACATGAATGGTGAAAATAGTAGATATGGAAATGATCATAGACCTATCAACAAAAATTATAATCCATTTGACCCTTTAATGGATCAAAATATTGTATGTTACAAGTGCAATAACCTTGGTCATAAATCACGAGATTGCAGAGAGATGAAGGAAGATAAGCATATGCCAAATGTCTGTATACCAACTACAACATGGAAAAGGAAAGAAAATCCACAAAATGAAAACTGTCAAATAACATTGGTCGCTAAAGAATGCAAAGAAGAAGATGAATGGTTCATATACAGTGGGTGCTCATCTCATATGACCGGAGATCAAAGCAAATTTGTCATCTTGAAGAAAAAGGTTGGAAATGTTACATTTGGATATGAATCATCTACTAAAATACTTGGAAAAGGAATTGTAAAGCTTGGAAGTAAAAAAGTAAAAGTAGGAAAAGTCCTATTGGTTGAAGATCTGAAGCATAATCTCCTTAGTGTCAGCAAAATATGTGATCAAGGATACACTCTTACGTTTGACTCCCGAAAATGTAAAATCAGAGAAAATAACTCAGGAAAATTTCTTGCAACTACAACAAGAAGACCAAACAACATATACATCCTAGACACGATGAAGAGAGAGAAGATAGAAGCCACAGAAAAGGATTCCAAGGAAGAAAAAGTCCCAAAGACCAAAAATAAGGATGAAGTATTATTGAGTGCCACATGTTCAGGGGGAGAAGCCCCAAAGAAGAGAGTTACATTTTGCCATTAAAGTCAGGGGGAGAAGCCCTACCCTTTTCCATTGATGTCAAAGGGGGAGATAAATTGGGATCATGATGATAGGGGGAGCATGAGTGTTTCCATCAATGACAAAGGGGGAAATTGTTGGAAGATTGGTTGTTGTCATTGATGTCAACCCTAGTCATGGGTTTTAGACTGCAAGATTGATGAAGGTATTTGGACATGAAGGAAAATGCACATGCATATACAACACCCATGTATGGATAGTAAACATCATGTTGTTTTCGGTGGTATGTGGCACGTCACATGGATCCTCATGGTTGAGGAGAAATGAATTTTTGAAGATGACAAAATGAATTGAAGAAGGAACTACATGTAGGCCTTGAAGATAATTAAAGAACAGAGTTACAAAATAAGAAAGTGTTAGGTTGACCCTAATGTTAAAAGGAAGTGACATAAATGGTATAAATAAATATCATTATACATTCATTTGATACTCAAGTCGAATTTCAGAGGAAATCAAAAGTAAAGAAGGCTGGATTTCAAGGGAGGATGAAGTCTTTTGGTGATGTGTTCTAAGGTATGTTATTTCAGGTCATCTTACCGTTTTAGCTATAAATGTTTTTCTAGAACGATTTAGATGGTGAAATTGATATGGTATTTAGAATACATATCAAGGTACCTGTGTTAAAAGTTTCAGCCCTTGATTCGCTATAATTATGGATATACACTCTGTGGAAGATAGGATTTTTGAACAGTCCCGAAGCTAGTCAATAAATAGGTGTTCCATGTAAAATAGTCATAAATGCTTCATAGAGAATCCAAATTAAGTGGGGAAAATTGAATTGTAAAGAATAAAGACTTTAATTTCTTTTGTGCTAGTTTTAGAATCTGACGTTAAATATTGAGCATGGGGCATTATGTACAAGTTCAGTCTCTTGAATAAACTAGAATTAAACAAAGTCTACCATTCTCTCTATAACTTATTTTTAGGTGGAAGGAAGGGGAATGGATGGAGAGATAAATCCTCTCTTGATATTGGAGGATTGTATCTTCCTCTTGAAGGCTTATTCCTCCCTTTACATTTGGAAGTTGTAGCTACCTTTGGAATTCATTACTTCCCTTGAACAATAACAATTGATTATTTCTCATATATTGTGCATGGTGTATTGTGGTGTATTGGTGTTTGGTGTAACTCTTATACTATTGTTCATTTCTCATTGGATATAGTTGAATGGTTTAAGTATAATTTGAAAAAGGTTTTAAATTGTACTTGATACTAATTCACCCCCTTGTCTTTATCAACAAGGAGGTGTGATCCCTCCAGAAGTGCCCGTTCCCTTGGAGTCTAACCTCCAAGGAGAGGAATAAGTCCTTGGGATGGATCTAATTGTTGTAATGGATGATGATGGTCTGACCAGGTCCTTCCAGAGATTGTCATAGGCCTTGATTCACCATCTGTTCCAAGATGATGCCAAGGCACCTGTACCCCTGAGGGTCCACAGTGCGCCCCATCCAGTATCGTTAGCATCAATCAGGAACTCGAGAGATATGAGTTCTCGAGTCCACGAGTGTCACAGATGGATGCACCATCGAGGCATGGCTATAAATCAAGGCGATGTGCTTCACGCTTTGTGATTATGACCTCCAACATGAAGGTACGCAAGGCAGTCTTTCAACTGAAGGAGAGCGCTCTTCTATGGTGGAAGACACTCTTGCTGCAATTAAACATGGTCGTTGAAGATGTGTCATGGGAACTATTTGAGGAATAGTTCCAGGAGAGGTGTGTTTCTAAGAAATTCATTGAGCATCAGCTCAACGAGTTCAACACCTTATGACAAGGCGGTTGTATGATGCCCAAGTATGAGGCCATTTTTGGAGCTGCTTCGGTATGCTCTGTGCCAAATTACCAAGAAACTTAAGGTCAACAAGTTCGTGTTGGTCCTTAATGTTAGGATTCAGCTTCTGCTTTGGGTACCAAGAATATAGGACCAAAGAAAGTGTGTTGGAATGTGGGGAGCCACATTACCAACATGAGTTCTCAGTGGAGAGGACCAAAACATCTGGATCAGTTGGACCCACTACCGTGGGAGATTTGGGCAAGGCCCATCAAATTCATGCAGTGGTGAATAACCACCAGGAAGAGCACCAGTTGAATATGCTCGAGACGTCAGGTACAATCACTGACTAGACTCTTAATATTTTATAGACCCAGGTTCTTCAAAGAGTTTCATTTTTGGGGCAACACTAAATATAATTAAGGTAAAGGAAGTCGAACAGGATGAGTTTAGCTTTGTATAGATGGCTTTGGGAGCCAAACAAAAGGTTGGAGGGAAGGTTACAGGATGTATCATTAAATTGGGAGAGTTTGTCACAGGGGCCAACCTGTACATCATGATCTTAGGATCTTATGACACTGTGATCAGTATGGACTGGTTGGAATCACATGAGGTGATACTCAATTGTAAGACGAAACAATTGAGCTTGGTCGATGATGAGGGACAAAGATGTGTGATTGTAGGTCAGAACCATGGAGTTTCCTTGAGGTTCATCTCTTCCTTGCAGCTATGGAATTGTTGATATTATGGTAGTTGCAGGAGGTATTTACTTCCACGTGTAAACCTGACAAGGATAGAATACTCCAGGAAGAAAAAAGAAACTTTAATGAGTTGGATAATAACCCTATAAGACTTGTCGGCTCAAGAATATAATTTATATTAGGTTATTAGCCTCCAAGAGAAGAAGTCGGCCATAAAGAATAATATATACTGAATAGACAGATACCCAGAATGAGAAGTCGGCCCAGGCAGTTAGCTAGAATTAGTATAAATACTAGAGACCGATTCTCATTCTGGTAGGCAGTCTCAGAATTGTAGAGCAACAATTGTGTGCACTGCAGTTACCCAGTTTTTGTATAGGTTTGGAGGAGAGCTGTCGTTGCAGCTGCTGCAGCTAGTAGTTATGCTTGGACTATCTCTTGGCTAGGGTTTGGACTATCTGATCATCTCTTGTTGGTGTGCTACCCTTTGTTTGGCTATCTAGCATAGGGTTTTCTTCTGGAGTGATTCTCTGTC
This sequence comes from Picea abies, assembly GCA_900067695.1. Lineage (NCBI taxonomy): Eukaryota > Viridiplantae > Streptophyta > Pinopsida > Pinales > Pinaceae > Picea > Picea abies. The sequence continues at coordinate 17,512 of CBVK0100184792.1, forward strand.
AAGGTTAAGGTGCTCGGAGGGTGGTTTTGGCCTATGGTTGGCTGACAATAGAGATATTGTCAATGGTAAAATGATCACATCCATTATATTCTAATAGGTTATGGGCCCACACCTCCTTCATTCAGTATAACCACTGGAAGGAAACATATCCAGAAGGATATTAAGCTTGTTCAAGAACTGCCACTAGGGTGTCCTAGTAGGAGCAGTCACCAAAGAACTGTTGCTAGGGTTACTAGCAGGTGTATTTGCAGAAACCCTAATCCTCTCGTTGAGGCACATTAAGTGAAGGGATTGACCTAATCTTTGAACATATCAGTGCACCCTATCCTAGTGCATCTCCTGGTACTCTCAGCAAGCCAAGACATCAAGTTTGAGTTTGTGGTCAAATCTAGGGTTTGACTAAGTCAAAGAAACCATGACTTATTGTTGGATTACTGAGAGGGGGGGTGAATCAGTAATAGAGCAATTTAACAAGCAATGAACAAATGAACAATCATACACATACACAGTACACTAGTGTTTTACGTGGAAACCCAAATCGGGAGAAAACCATGAAATGATTTTTCTTATATGTCTTGAAGAATTGCATTCATTGGAAGCACCAAATTCCTTTGTTTTCCAGCTGCAACTAGAAGGAGGCTCCAACCCCCTAGTTTCTCAGGATACAACCTGAGGGAAGATCCAACTCCCCAATTCTCTGGCTACAACTAGAAGGAGGCTACAACCCCCTATGTTCTTCGGCTACAACCGGAAGGTGGCTACAACCACCTATCCTTGCCCCGTCCTTCCACCCTGAAGTAGAAGTAGAATGATGAACCACTGTCACACTATCACTGTGAGATATATCGTTGTAAACCTGTACCAATAAATCTGAACCATGCATCTACCATGTATCAACCTGTACCATAAACAAGTGCATCAACCATGCACCAACCTGTAATC
>CBVK0100184793.1:147-18452 GCA_900067695.1 Picea abies
TATAGGGAGAAATTAAACTGAAATTGAAGCTTCCTTCCTTTTAGTTTTAACTTTATATTCCTAAGTCATTTAGTCATTAAAAACATAAAGTTAAACTGCAATAAAGTTAAAGTAATGAGATGTGTTTCCTGTTTCCAAGAGCTGCATGATTTTCGTGGCCAGCCAAGCTCTATCTCTAGCAGTGACGAAGCTTATCAGGAAGATGCCAGCTTGACCTCCAATGGGAGTAGTAGCTTCCAGGAAGATCAGGATCATGAAGAGGTGGAAAATAATATTCATATGATTAGTATGGCACTATACAAAGGGTTTTTCTTAATTTATTCCCTACTAACCCTTCCTCATGGTGAAAAAGAACCTCATATCTATGAATCTCCAAAGAAGCAGCTACAAAGTTTGGATATTATAAAACAAATTGTCCTCATGGTGGAATTAATCCTGGCAGGTAACAAATTCTTCGAGTCATGTCACTTGGGTTTTGGATTAAAAATCATAGGTTATGTCCTTGAACCTCATAACCTTGTGGTTGTTCCACGTATACTTTTTCTTCTAAATTTCCATTCAAGAATGCTAACTTTACATCCATCTCATAAACTGGCCATTTGTACTACACGACAATTGCTAACACTATTTTGACTGTGTCTGTGCACGCAACTGGTGCAAACTTTTCATTGTAATCAATTCGAGGTTGTTGTGTAAAGCCTCTTGCAACTAATATTGCCTTGTACTTTTGTACTTTTCCTTCTACATCTTGCTTGGTTTTATAAATCCACTTGACACTTATGACATCCTTGTCATTAGGTACATCTACCAATTTCCATGTTTGATTGCTCTCTATGCATCTAATTTCTTCATCCATGGCTTGTGCCTATACTTCCTCTTTGACAACTTCTTCAAAAGTTAATGGATCATCTATTTGTGAAAACAGACCAAAAACTGAGAATGAATTTGCTGCATCTTCATTATAGATGCCGTGCAGAATTCTTGTCTTTCTTGGTAACAGACTTGCTAATGTTGGATCTGGAGAAGTAGAATTACTCAGACTGCTTGTTGTTGTTTGTTGCACTCTAGGTGCGGATTGCGTAGTTGTTTTTCTTACCGGAGTATTCTAAGCGGTAATTTGCATTGCAGTGTGAGGTGTAGATGGAACTACGCATTGTCTTGTGTATGGTGTTTTTACCACTTCATTATTTGTGTCATCATGCTCCATTGAGTTAATAATTTTCACTGTCTTTTCTATTGTTCCATCCCATGCTTCATTTTCTACGAACCGAACATCGTGACTGATTATGACTTTTCTTGCGACAGGGTCATACAACTTGTATCATTTTGTCCCTTCATAATACCCAACAAACATTTATGTCCTTTGTTTTCCATATTCCTTCTCAGTTCATATGGAACATGTGCGTATGCAATGCAACCAAAAACTCTTAAGTGTGCCACATCATGCTTTGATCATGTCCATGCTCCCTGAGGAATTCTATTTTTCACACTCTTTGCCGGACATCTGCTCAATATGTATACTGCAGTTTCAACTGCCTTAGCCCAATACTCATTTGACAAATGTTTGGTTGTCATCATACTGCACACCATTTCCATGATGGTTATGTTCTTTCTCTCTATGACACCATTCTGCTGTGGTGTGTATCGCGCAGTAAATTTCTTGTAGATTCCATGAACTTTACAAAAGTTCTGAAATTCTCTTGACATGTATTATCCTCTTTTGTCCATTCTTAGACACTTGATGTAATAACCACTTTGTTTCTCCACAAGTGATTTAAACTTCTGAAAACAACCCAATGCATCAGATTTATGCTTTAGAAAATAAATCCATGTCTTTCTTGAGAAATCATCAATGAATGTTAGAAAATAAGTACTACCTCCTATAGACGGAGTTTGCATTGGTCCAAAAATATGAGAATGTATTATTTCCAGTGGAGCTTTTGCTTTGTAAGAATTGCCAACTCGAAATGATTCTCTATCTTGCTTACCAAATATGTAGCCTTCACATATCCTTTCTGGTTTATCAACCAATGGTAACCCGTTTACCATATTCTTTGTGTGTAGCAGCTTCAGACCTCCAAAGTTCAAATGTCCAAATCTGAAATGCCATAGCCAAGAGTCATCCTGTGTTTCAGATTGGAATGTTGCCTTCATCTCTACACCATTTTCGCCTTTCTTGATACTGCGCGCACTATTTTCTTCATTAGTATTGCATGTGCTTTCTATTGTAAATGTAGTGTCTAACTGCGCACTTTTTATTTTGTCAATAATTTGCGTTGTGTTAATCTTCTTGACTGGCTTTAGTGTTAATGGGAACATTTTTTTACTTGTCATCTCGATTTTTGCAATAAGTAGATTGCTTGGGCATTTATCCATAATCACACAATGATTATCTTCTATGTAGATTATGTATCATTTTTGTAATAGTTGTCCTGTACTCATCAGATTATGCTTCAGACCAGAAACACAATATACATCAAACATAACTCTCTCTTCTCCTTGTCTGGTTAAAATATTTATACTACCTTTTCCCAATACAATGACTTGGATATCTGTTCCAAGTGTAACCTTGGTCTAGACTGAGTCATCCAAACTAGAAAATAGTTCTATGTTTCCTGTCATGTAGTTATTGCAACCTGAATCTAAATACCATATGTCACATGAACTTGCTTGAGCAACATTGCATTCAACTGGTGACACTATATTAGTCATTTCTTCTGTTCTAGGCATAACTACAACACGTGCCATAAACATAGGTCGAGTTTGGTTATTTGCGCTATGTGACTGATCTTGACTTTGTTTGTTCTGATTATATTGTCTCTTTCTGCACTCATATGCATAATGTCCATACATTTTATAGTAATGGCATTGAACCTTTGTATTGTCAGTTCTTTGACAAGTTGACTGCTGGTACTTGGGTTTTGACCTCTTCCACCAGTGTTTCCAGGATTGCTATTGCTTCCACTTTTGTCGGAACTTCTTCCTCTCCCTCTAAAGTTAGCTCTCCCCCTTCCTCTTCTACGACTTATAGATGAATGTGCGAAAAAGACATTTTCTAATCACATATTTGACCTATTCAATCTATGTTCATGATTGATGAGGGAAGATTGCAGTTCATCTAGGTTGAATTGACTCAGCTCTTTGCCTTCTTCTAGAGTTACAACTAGAGTATCAAATTTAGGAGGAAGACTTCTAAGCACTTTCTCAACAACTTTTATGTCTTCTATGATTTCACCATGAGACTTAATCTAATTTATCAGTCCTATTACGTGTGTGTAGAATGAATCTACAATGTTTGATTCTTTCATTAACATAGTTTCAAAATCTCTTCTAAGAATCTGAAGTTTTGCAGTCTTTAATTTATCCATACTTTGATAAGTGGTTTGTAATATATCCCATGCTTCCTTGGCTTACTTCGTTGATGCAACTCTTGGAAGTATGCTCTCATGCATGGCTTGATATATATAAAACAATGCATTTCCATCCTTCTTTCTTTGTTCTTTCAAGACATCTTTCTCAACTTGTGTGAGGGCGTTATATGTTGCTTGATTTGCTGGTTCCACATAACCATTTTCAACTATCTCCCATACATCTTGACCTCGGAACAAAGCCTTCATGGTCAAAGACCACATCTCATAGTTATTGCTTGTAAAAGTGGGAGGTTGTAGATTTGAAGTAGAAGCCATTTTTCACTTTCAACTGAGTTTCTTCTCTAACAACCTTGTTTTGATAGAACCTGTTGTGATACCAATTTGAAGGGTAAATGGGGGGGATGCGTGTAGACTACTCTGCACAACGCAGTTTAAAATAATGTGCACCAAGACAGAGTTTTCAAGACCACTCAATGCTGAGCATTGTGAATACACACACTAAATAAAATGATTTATGAATGTGGAATAAAACAGTGTTATGCTTTTAGCACGTAAACTCAAAAATAACACACAAACTTATCAGAAACACACAATACTTCATATTAATGAACTTCGACACAGTGCACTCATATTACAAAATACAATGATAAAATGAGCTTCGGCTCTGATACTTCTTCTGTCAACTCTTCAGCTGCTGCTAGTTCTTGAATTGTTTCTCTGCATCCCTCTCTCATTTTCTCTATGTCTCTATCTATCCATCACATTCTAACTAAGAAACTCAGACTTATATAAACTTCCTTCAGAAGCTAAGACTGACTCAACATTAAACACTACCATAACTATGACTGAGTCTTCAACAACTTAATTTAATTCGAGAAGATAGAATTCAGCTCCATTTATAGTTCTCCTGCTTGCTGATTGACTTTTGAATAACTTGTCACTGTCACTTTGCACTTACAAACTGTAGATTGTCTCACTAACATTTCGGCTACTGACAGATTTTGAATGAGAAACAAGGATGTGAAGATCTCACAGACTTATAATTACAATTTCCAACAAAAATAGCATTATTGATATCAATCTTAACAATATTTTTTCAACAATTCTGAAAACGAGATGATAGATTATGTACATAATTATAAGGTCACTATTATATTCCATAAGTAAATCCAGTTCCTTTAAATGGAAATGTCTCCTTTAGAAGAATAAATAGTAAATAACTCTACAGAGTGAAGAATTATAGAACAAGTATTTTTAGTTATATCTTCATACAAGAACCCGAGTACCTTGCTTGTATCACTCAGGATCCAATAGTGTGTATTTCTTCATTACCTGTACAAACAAAGAGAAGTAATTACTATAACGATATTGGATTACAAGAATTAAAATATATATTAAATAAGTGACTGGACTTACCATCCATTCTCAAGGATTATCACTACATGGGAAGCCAAGAATGCGGAAAAACCCCTTTTCTGTTTTTAATGAAAACTGACTCGGATTAATACTATGGTAGTATTGAGTGAAGTAGTATTAATAAAGAATGAAAATCACTTAAGAAATTACATATACTTATTCTAGAGCCGAATCCGAAAGAAGGTCGACGCAACACAAAGTTGATGAATATTCCTTTGAAATTTGATGGGTTCCCTCGCAAAATAGAAGAATCCATCATTAATGGTTAGAAGAGTAACCAGTCGACATAGTTAGAAGAGAAAGTAATAGGAATTCCCTGACATAGAAACTAATCATTCTTAATGGTGCAGACTCGAAGTCTTGTTACTATACGTAACAAAGGAACTCAGAGCGTGGATTAAAAGGATAATAAATTTGTTGAAATCCTTATAGGGAAATACTTAAACCCTAACATTAAAGAAGCTCGAAGTTAGCTGGCAGGTTTTTGTTGGAACTAAGATTGGGGAAATGGTTGAAACACCATTTATTAACAGTTTAAAAGTTGGCAAAATTTGGTCAACTAATCACTGATCCAACCTATCACATTGACAACCAAAGATAAGGAAAGCAATTGTGCCTTTCGACCCTATGATGATATTGATTTTGCAATCTTTTCTTCTATACAGAAAGATAAATAGTTCTGCTCATAAGAAAAACTTTAAAAACCAACACTCTTTTTTAAATAAAAATCATCATTACAATATTAAACTCCACCTTAGAGTCCTCGAGTGTTTTTGTAGAGGTAAACTACTTACCAGAATTCTAAGCAGAAGAAAAAAATTGTAGCTTATATCAAAACTTAGATCTAAAAACCACAATGCCTTTCGGAAACAACTGCAAGCTTAAAGAATTGTTTATGGAACTTGAAATTACATATAGGAATCCTTTCACACTTTTATAGAACGTAAACACATATCCCAGGATAAATATTAATGAAATAAATGTTTTCCTTCCATATTTTTTGGGGGAAAAAACAAAAAATAAAACCTTATCCGAAGACGAGCGGGTGGGTAATATCCAAATGACCTGTTGACTCGGGCGATGGAAATAACTCTGTATTATTTCCAGGAAATATCTTGTCAAGAACTCTAAGAGCACCAAGATCCGAAACTCCAGAACTAAGCCTTACAGAATGTTGAGCGATAGGAGGAATCAAACTTCACCTATGTTTTGAAAATCAATAAACCTTGATTTTATGGTAAAGTACTTTCTGTTAGAGATAATGCTTTCATTAATGCTGTGTACTAAGTTGGGGATTTAGTTTGAGATTTTGTAGGAGATTATTGAGATATTTTCTCAACCTACATTTTCATATTTGGAGTTAGTTGAATTTCACTGCAACTATATATACTTATTGTATCTTGATGTGTTAATGTAATATAAACTATTATTCTCTGAATAATTGTTGTAGGTTACTCTCCCAATTTCTATTCTATTTTAATATCAGAACTGGGTGAAGTTTTATTTGTTGTTTGTTCCTGTGTGTTATTTTTCCTGTAGGCTGAGATATTGCCTTCAGTTGTAAAAAGAGACAAAAAGTTGTCGTCTGTATGTAAACAAAAGGAAATAATTGTTCTCTGCGGTCAACTATTGTGGAAGATAGTGTGCAGATCCTTTTGAGAGGAAGAATTTAAAGGAGGAAATCAGTCAACAATCATCGCAGCAATCAGATCTATTGAGGGACCGTTTTGAGCAGCCAAAAAAAGGAAATTCTGCTGCCAAAGAATATCCGATCCATTGAAGATATCGCTGCCCAGATTTGCTTGAGAAATCGCTACATCCATGCAATACCTACGGTGATCTAAATTTGATAGATAGACGTGTGAGAAAACGGAGAGAAGATCGGAGTCCAAATTTCGGCTCATGCAAACACTCGACGCAAACCAACAAAATAAACTCCTCGCAGTAAACTCCGCACACTAAGTAAACTCACTCCGTGCATTCTAACTCCGCCCAGTCCAACAAATAAACTCACTAAAATCAAATAATTACTATGTTTAATCAAATTAAAAACAATATAGCCAATGCTATCAAAGAACCAAATGAGTTTACAAACTCAAATAAAAAAACAAAGTATTAATGGAGAGAACCAATATAGTTTCAAGCTTTACTTTTTTATAATCCGTTTCAGGTATATATACAAACAAAAATGCTTCTTCAATCTTATAAAAAAAAATTAATCACGACGGTGATGGTAATGGTGTCTAGTTGCCATGAAAGATTAAGGCGGTCACAGTTTAGAGTAATTAAATCATCGAGTTTTCTACTTTCTCTTAATCATTTCAAAAACAAAAACAAAATTGAAATTGCTGTAAAAAATGCATTAGAGCTTACACACTCCAATATTTTTCTATGAATTTTGAATAATTCTTTTTTCAAAGGCTTCGTAAATATGTCTACAAATTGTTCTTCAGATCTGCAGAATTGAACAAAAATCTATTTACCAGTTACCAGCTCTTGAATGAAATAATACCTTGTATCAATGTGCTTACTCTCTTTGTAAAAGACATGATTCTTTGATAGTGCAATGGAATATTTATTGTCACAAACAATTTGGGTTGCATCATTATGGTCATGCAACAATTCATTCAAGACCCTTCTCATCCACATAGCTTGACATGTAGCTACAACTGTTTCAACATACTCTGCCTCAGTAGAAGATAGAGTCACTATGGGTTGTTTCTTTGATGCCCATGCCACTACTCCAAATCCAAGACTGAACAGATACCCAAATGTGCTCTTCCTATCATCAATGGAACCTGCAAAATCACTATCAATTGATTAGCTCAAAGTTTAAACTTGATGTGTATCGGATACCAAAGTTAGTTGTTCGAACAACATATCTCAGGATCCTCTTTCCTACTTGCCAATGAGTACTCTTTGGAGTCTCCATGAATCTTGAAATCAAACTTACAACAAACATGATATCAGGTCTAGTTGTTGTTAAGTACGTAAGGCTTCCCACCAGCCTTTTATACAGAGTTGGATCAACATATGATCCCTCATAATACTTGCTAAGTTTAATACCAGTTGCCATAGGTGTTGCAGCTGGTTTACAATTCAACATTCTAAACCTTTTCAATGCTTCATTTGCATAGTTAGTTTGACAAATGAAAATGCCACCATCAGATTGATCCACTTCAATTCTAAGAAAATACTTCATCAATCCTAAATCAGTCATCTCAAACTATGTTTTCATGGCATTTTTAAAATCATCTATAGATAAATCTCTAGTAAAAATCAAGTCATCAACATACATACATTCAATAAAAAATTTACCTTTCTGGTTTATCTTTGTATACAGGATTGGTTCACTTGGACTTCTACTGAATCGAACACTAATGAGGTACTCATCAATTCTGTTGTTTCAAACTCTCGATGCCTGCTTCAATCCATATAAGGCTTTCCCTGACTTGTAAAATTTATCTCTGTGCTTCTCAATCTCATAACTCGGGGGTTGTTTTACATAAACCTCTTCTTCCAAACATCCATTTAAGAATGCAGAATTAACGTCCATCTGATGCATGATCCATTTATTCTGAGCTGCAATAGCTAAGACCATCCTTACTATGTCAATCCTTGCTACAAGAGCAAAGGTTTCATTGTAATCAATACCGGGGTGCTAGCTAAACCCCTGAGCTACAAGTCTTGCCTTGTACTTTTCAACTTCACCATCTTCATTCAACTTAGTCTTATACAACCACTTAACACCAGTACTGTTCTTACCTTCAGGTAATTCTACAAGATCCCAAGTGTTATTTCTTTCAATGGAATTGATCTCCTCATCCATTGCTTTTATCCAGACATCATCTTTAGCATCTTCATTAAAATTTACAGGATCACATGTCATTAATGCAAAATTTGAAATCTGATCTACTACTTCATTCTAATCTTACAATTCTCTTAGGCTTCTAGTCTTCTGTCCTTTAAATCTGTTTTTTAATGAAGCTAAAGTGAGATTTGATTCACTACTTACCTGTGAATCTGATTGATGTACAACATGTCCATATGGCTCACCACGCTCATGAGTTCTAGGTGTTCTAAATTGAGATGGGCTAAAATCTGGTGCTTCCATTGTAGGACTTCTTGCTGCAGGTGTAAGTGCATGTGGAACCAACTGTCCACCTCCTTCAACCTGCTTAACTCCATCATAATCTTCACGGGGTAACACAACTCCCTTTGAAATTGATTTGTCAATACTCCCATCCCAGGCTTCATCTTCTTTAAATTGAACATCTATGTTGATTACATATTTTTGGGTGATGGAATTGTAGAGTTTATATGCCCTAGACTCTTCACTATATCCAACAAAGATACATCTCTCGTTTCTTTCATCCAACTTCCTCCTCATTTCTGCAAGTACATGTGCAAATGCAACAGATCCAAAAATTCTGAAATGAAAAACATTGCAAGTCTTACCATCCCATGCCTCCTGAGGTACACGATCCCTCATGGTTTTGGTTGGACTTCTATTCAAGACAAAAATAGAGAAAATAACTACATCTCCCAAATATTCATTTGAAATATGCTTCTCTTTCAACATGCTTCGAACCATATCCATGATAGTCTAATTCTTCCTTTCAGCCACTCCATTCTGTTGTGGAGTATATCAAGCAATAAATTGCCTTTTAATTCCATGAATATCACAAAATTCAATGAATGCATTCAGCTTATAATCACCTCCTCTATCAGACCTTAGGATCTTAATGGTTCGACCACTCTCATTTTCAACCATAGATTTAAACCTCTTGAAAACATCAAAAGCTTCAAATTTCTGTTTCAACAAATACAACCAAGTCTCCCTACTGAAATCATGAATGAAAGTCATAAAATAAACATAGCCACTTAAAGAAGGTGTTTGCATAGATCCACACAAATCTATGTGAACAATTTCCAATGGATGTTTTGCTCTGTAGGAAACACCTGAAACAAATTTCTCTCTGTGATGTTTTCCAAGTATACAACTTTCACAAGAGCTTGCAGATTGTTGAATACAAGGTAACCCCTTTACCATTTGTTTCTTCTGTAATAGATCTAAGACACCAAAATGTAAATGAACATATCTCAAATTCCATAACCAAGATTCATCTAAACTTTCATCTTTATAAACATTCAAAAAACCACTCAAATCATTTCTCATAACAAGTGGAAACATTCTATTATTGGTCATCTCTACTATTGCAATCAACTGTTTGCTGGGTAATTTATCATAGATTGTACATACCTTGTTGTTGAAGAACATTGTACCTTTTCTCCAACAATTGTCCAACACTAATACGATTGCATTTTAAACCAGGCACAAAATAAACATCATCAATATTTTTTCTCTGATTATTCTTAGTGTATACTGGAACTACACCTTTACCATTAACTATAACCTTACAGTCATTTCCCAGTTTTACTTTAGACTAAATACTAGTATCAATAGGAGAAAATAAATCCTTATTACCAGTCATGTGGTTACTTCAACCACTATCCAAAAACCAAATATCATTATCACTTTCCTGAATCATATTACAAGTCAAAAACACAAGATTTTTATCATCTTAGGACTCATTTATGATATGTGCAGACTGCATTCCATCATCTGCCCGTTTCTTCCAACATTTGTTAGCAAAATGCTCAAACTTCTTACAATAATAACATTGTACTTTAGTTTTATCATACCTCTGATTTTCTTGCTACCAAGGTTTGTTGCTGCTCCCTCTTAAATTAGGAGGATTCTGTTGGGACTTCTTTGCAGACTCTAATCCAGTTTTGTTATCCCCTCAACCAAAAAATTGACCTCCTCTTCCACGATTATAAGACCTTCCTTTATTTATGCCTCTGGTAACATGCAGTTGGGATTTGAAATCATTCTCCAATGATCCTTCTTCATATCTAGATATCCTAGATTCATGAGCAATAAGAGAACCAATTAATTCATCAATTTGCATTAGACTTAAATTTTTAAATTCGTCTATGGGAACAACAACAGGATCAAACTTCTTGGTTAAACTTCTCATCACTTTCTCAATAACTCTCTTATTCTCAATATCATCTCCATACTGCCTGAGATTGTTCACAACACTCATTACTTGAGTCATGAAAGTATCAACACTTTCATTATCCTTCATCTTCAGATTTTCGAAGTCCCTTCTCAAGTTCTGCAACTTGAATGTCTTCACCTTGGACACTCCTTGATAGTAGGTTTCAATAATGTCCCAAGCCATATTTGAAGATGCAGCACTAGAAAGCTTCATAAAAATCGCTTCATTTAATCCTTGCTAGATTAATCCAAGAGATTTATTATCCTTCTTCCTATTTTTCTTCAGCAAAACATGGTCAGCATTAGACAGAGCCAATTTTGTTGCAGCATCAACTGGCTCACCATAACCATCAATAACATAAGTCCACAAATCCCGAGAACGCAAAATCATCCTCATTCGAATATACCAAGAGTCATATGACTTCTTGTTCAGGACAAAAACCTAGATCTGAGAAGAACTACTACCAGATGCAACCATTTATAAAAGTTTAAAAGAAATCAAATAAACCTTCATGCAAAATAATAGGAAAGTGAAATTGGGCACCAACAGGATGCTGAAATGAGCAACTAATAGGATGCTCTGCAGGATAGACTGGCAGCTCTGATACCAAATGTGAGAAAATGGAGAGCAGATCGGAGTTCAAGTTTTGTCTTATGAAAACACTCGACGCAAACCAACAAAATAAACTCCGCCCAGTAAATAAACTTCACACAATAAATAAACTCCGCCCAGTAAATAAACTTCACACAATAAATAAACTCAGCGGGCACATTGGTTGAAAAGTGTCCAGGCGAATGTGGTTGTGCCACATATTGGGCACATGGTTGTGGTCATTAAAAATATCTTGCAAATACTTGGCAATGGTCGCATGGGAGGTGCATACAAAACCGTGGGCTGGGGCTAAGCCCCAGCCCGGACCCATGCCCAAAACACAAAACATATAAAATTTAAATATATGTGAAATCACATATATAATAAGAACCATTATTTGGCATGTTGGTAGGGTGGTTCGTGGGAAGACTTTTCATGTGCATGGAGATCGCGAGGTTGAGTCCGGTGGACTCCCCCATAACTTTTACCATAAACCAAACATAGCATAAATTAAATAATTTTAAAACTATATAGTGTTAAGAAAAACTATGGTGGCGCGTTGGTTGGTGGCCCTTGCCAAGACTTTTCCACAAGTGTGGAGGTCTGGGTTTCGATTCCCATAGACTCCATAACAATTTTAAACAACCAACCTTTACCATGGTGCCACGTGGCAGCCCATGCCTGGGCCACGTGGCACCACTCCATTTGCCAATTAAATGCCACGTGTCGAAACATGATTTGTCCACTTATGCCAAATGTCAATTCATCACTGACATGTCATATATTTCCACATCACCTCTACCATGTTAGCATTTCCATGTATCAGGTCGTACACCTGCCATGTCATCATGTACGGATTGTACAGTCAGCATTTTTTTTTCGCATGTTTGGCAATTCGAACATATTGTGATATCTCACTCATCCAATGTCCATCTGAGCCCATTCGAAGTGTGTTGGTTTCGTGACAATGAGGCCTACGTACCTGTTCATTTTGAAGTGATTCCGAGAAATTTGATTTTTGGGCTAAATTTTGACCCCTGGTCCAGATTTTGATCACACCTTCCCACTGAAAGGCTTTTGGACCCACAAAAGCTGATGATTATCTGCCTGAGCTTCAATACTCTTCTGCTTCCAAGTTCTATCAACTGATTCTACTTGAAAAGTCTTTTTGGCAATCACATGGGTACCTTGACATGCCTTGCACTGCAATTGGCTATGTCCCCCAACCATTGTTCTCTGACTGCTGCTGACCCACTGTTATCCTTGTTCTTGGAAGACTAACAACCTTCCCATTGATAATCAAGTCCCTCTTGTGAAATCTTTAGCGTCAACACAATTCTCTCTACAATGGCTGCAAAAAAGTTTTACTGCAACATTTTGTCACAAACCAAGAAAACCATCAATCTTGAAAACAAATTTTATACAAGACTAAAAATGATGCCAACAAAGTCTTTTTTCTCTTCAAGCAAATGGTCAAATCTTGTACTTCATCAAAGTAGATGGATTTTTCCTGCATCTTGGTGTACTCAATATCTAATTGCAAGCCGACAAACACCATCGACTAAACATAAGTCGAAAAACATGATCGACACAACATAGTCTTCAAGACAACATCGACACAAGTCAAGACTCATTTGAAACATATCAACATTCCCAATGAAAAGTTGACATTCATGATACACAACCATGTTACAATCATGAGTCACTCATAATGAACTGTCACCAAGTTCACTGTTTACACACACACAAAAACACATGCATGTGCATAGCTCTTCAACTCTCCTTCAAGTACAAACATAAGTGCATAAACTCAAAACATGTGGGTACATAAGAGATGAAATGAAAAATATAAATGGCTGCAAAAAGTGAGTATCATACCCATCTCTTACATCCTCCTAGTGAAGTTGTGAAACAACAAGAATGCGTTCAAATGAATCGCATTCACATGCAAACTTGCATCATACAAGTTGTGATAAACTGTTGCAACTTGTCAAACTTTCAACAGAAATGGATACATAAGGATGAAAAGTGCATATACAAACAAAGAAAGGCAAGCCTTACTTGCTCAAGAAATCTAACCATTTCTTACCAAGTCAATTAATGGTGACTTTTTCTATTGAAAACCATCTTCTTGTGAATCATCTTGACTCACATCAATGATGGAATCTCCTCTTCCATTCTTGCCAGTCTCTTTATCCATTTGCTTCTTGTGATGTGGATGAGTGGTTGGATGCAATGTCCAACATTGGTCAATGAGATGACCCCTCTTCTGGCTATGAGTGCAAATCTTTTGCATCCTCCTTTCAAGTTGCCTTTGCTTGGAAAGTTTCCTGAATGTGGTCAATCTTTTCCAACATCTTGAAACATGATGGTTATCTAAACCACAATATGTACATGGAATTTTTCTGCCATTTTTACATGCAAATTTACCATGCTTAACATAATCAAAAGCGACTGAATTATAGGAAGAAATATACCTTGAGCATTTACATTTTTCGCCTTCTTGAGGAGGTGAATTTCAAGAGTTACCAGCTCTCCTTTGAAGACCAACAAAAATGTTCTTCTCCTCATGGCTTTCACAACTCTCTTATTTCACACATTTGCATTCATATTGAACACATACTTTGCATGTTTGAGGGATTGAACTTGCAACAAAAGTTGTTCTTGGAACTGTTTCCCTTGTCTCCTCAACTTTGGAATATGCTCCATCTTTTTGTTCATATCCAAGACCACAATACTTGGGCCTCTCCTCAACAAAAATAGGCTCAACAATGCCTTGTGCACGCTTGCTTAACTCTCTACCTTCATAGCCCATTTTTAACAATAACTTGGACCCTATTCCTCTAGTGTGATATTCAAAAACACCAAAGCATTCATCTTGAGAGGAATTTGAAGATAAACTAACATTACATACCTCATGTTCATGCATGTACTTGGTAAGGGTTTCCTTTGCCTCATGGATTTGAGTCTCCATCTCATGCAACTTTTCAAGAAGCTGGTGCTTCTCCTCCTTCATGGCCATCAACTGCTCTTGAAGGACAATTATCTCTTCTCTATCTTACCACAACTCTTGTACCATATCTCTCATGGTTACAAACTCCTTCAACATCTCTTTGTCAAATAACTTGGATAATGAATATGTATGAGAACTATCGATGTTTGAAGCTTCCTCCATCCTTGCAAGATATCAAACTTCAACACAAAACATGCACAATAATACCAACAACTAAATCTCTAGTTATCAATGACAATCACATGAGAAAAAACTATGCTCTGATACCACCTGATCTAAAAATAGGGGGCTGACTTGTTATGCTATGCAAGCAACCTCTAATCCATTAAAATAAACTTCAGGACCTTGCTCAATGTCTTAGTTATGCAAGAGGTTTATTGTGTCAAGTTCATGCTTCTTTTAAATGTTTATGTGTGAGGTCTTTGTAAGGTTAAATATGTGTTTTAAATAAATACACAACAAACATATCTTGCAGTAAATATAACTAGCAAACTTACAAAAATAACAAGATGATAAAGGAGTTCACCCCCAACTGGGCTACATCTCCTTGAGCCTCAATCAATGGACTAGGCTCTCTAGGATTAGTTTGTCAAATATTCTTTTACAATCTACTTCTCAACTCCAATGGATTTACTGACTTTACCATTAGGTTTAGAATACATAAAAACCCAAAAAATGACTAATAAAACTCTGAAAACGGACCATGGCTCATCTGGGCATGATCTCTTCTACCAGTGGCCTTGAGCTTCCCTCAGCTTCCTTGTGGCCAAAAACACCTGTAAAAGTCCTCAAAATCCTCTTAAACCTATCCCAATGTGTTCAAATCATAACAATTAGTCAAAAATGACTATTCAGTCACAAAAAAGAAACTTGGGCTCATCTGACCATGGCCTGCATCAATGGGGGCTCTAAGCTCCCTAGAGCTCCCTGAAACTTCAAGGTAGAAAAACATGCAAAATAAGTCTCCAAATGCCTTTGAAAACTATGCCAATGGATTCAGAACATCCAAAATATTCCTAGCTAGGATTTTCAACACCTCATTTGGCCAAAAGATGAAGAAGTTAGGCCTCCTGCCATTTTCCCTCCTTCAAGCTTATTGTCTCTGGTTCGCCAAAAAGCACCTGTGTGTGAGTAACCTAGCTTTTGGGAATTTCCTATGACTAAACCCAACACGTGTCATTTCCACAATTCGTGCCATAATGTAACACCATTAGCAGACCTAGCCCCGAATTCGTGAAGGTGTTGGACACATGGGGGGCCATGTGGCCACATCCCAATGCACAAAAAGGGCTACGTTTCAAGAATGAACGTAGGTGTGACAAGTGGTGGGCACATTGGTTGAAAATTGTACAAGGGAATGTGGTTGTGCCACATATCAAGCACATGGTTGTGGTCGTTTAAAACTCCCACGCAAATACTTTGCAATGGTCGCATGGGAGGAGTATACAAAACCGTGGGTTGGGGCTAAGTCCCAGCTCGGACCCATGCCCAAAACACAAAACATATCAAATTTAAATATATGTGAAATCACATATATAATAAGAACCATTATTTTTCACATTGGTAGGGTGGCTCTTGCGAAGACTTTGAATGTGCATGGAGGTCACGGGGTCAATTCCGGTGGACTCCCCCATAAGTTTTACCATAAACCAAACATAGAATAATTTAAATAATTTTAAGACCATATAGTGTTAAGAAACACTATGGTGGCACGTTGGTTGGTAGCCCTTGCCAAGAATTTTCCACAAGTGTGGAGGTCTTGGGTTTGATTCCCACAGACTCCATAACAATTTTAAACAACCAACCTTTACCATGGTGCCATGTGGCAGCCCATGCTTGGGCCATGTGGCACCACTCCATTTGCCAATTAAATGCCACGTGTTGAAACATGAGTCGTCCACATCTTCCAACTACCAATTAAGGACTAACATGTCATATCTTACCATGTCACCTATACCATGTCATCATTTCCACATGTCAGGTGGTACACCTACCACGTCATCATGTACAGACTGTATAGACAACGTTTTTTTTTTTGCCTGTTTGGCAAATCGAACAAATCATGATATCTCACTCATCCGAGATCTGTTTGAGACCATTTGAAGTGCATTGGGTTCGTGATGACGAGGCCTATGCACCAGTTTGTTTTGAAGCGATTCCAAGAATTTTTATTTTTGGGCTAAATTTTGACCCCTAGTCTAGATTCTCATCACCTCATCTGTAGCAAAACCTAGACATACCATATTGCTCATGTGGATCGATTTCTCCATCTACTCTCTCAGCACCAATGTTTCTTGAAGTAGTCTAAATATGCTTTTGGCACCTTAGAAGTAGAATACTTGGGTCATCTAGTTGGCAAAGATGGCGTCAGGGTGGATCCTAAAAAGATTGAATCTATGCAAGACTGGCCTCACCCAAAGAATTTTAAGAGATTGAATGGATTTCTAGGCTTAACTGGGTATTATCGCAAGTTTGTTAAGAATTATGGGAAGATTGCAACACCTCTCAATGCTCTCCTAAAAAAGAACTCTTTCACTTGGACTCCAGTTGTTGCTCAAGCTTTTCAAACCTTGAAGATGGCCATGTGCACCACTCCAGTCCTCGCCCTTCCCAATTTCACAAAGACCTTTGTGTTGGAATGCGATGCTTCAGGGAAAGGAATCGGTGCTATCCTTATGCAAGAGGGTCAACCTTTGGCCTTTACCAGCAAGCAACTATTTGAAAGAAATCTAGGAAAATCCATCTATGAAAAGGAAATGTTGGTTATTATGCATGTCATGGATCTGTGGCGTCCTTATCTATTGGGGCAACGGTTCCAAATTAATAAAGACCATCAAAGCCTCAAGTATTTTTTGGAACAATGCATTTCCTCCCTAGAACAACAAAAATGGGTGACTAAACTCTTTGTATATGATTATGAGATCATTTATAAGAAAGGCACAAACAATGTGGTTGCGGATGCACTTTCCCAAAAATATGAAGATGATGTATCCCTTTTTTCTCTTTCATTCATTGTACCAGATTGGCTCCAAGCCATTCGCTAGGAATGGCTACAATATCCCAAAAGTTCGCAGTTGATCCAACAATTGCAGTCCAATGCTCCAGCTTCCCCAGGGTACTCTTGGATCCATGAGGAAATTCGATACAAAGGCCGTTTGTATTTAAGTAAACAATCAAAGCTTAAATCCCCGGTACTTTCTGAGCTTCATGATACACCCACACCAGGGCACTCTAGGTTCACCAAAACCTATGACAGGGTCAAACGTTCCTTTTTCTGGGATGGTATGAAACAAGACAATCATAATTTTGTAATTGAATGTGACATGTGTCAATGCAACAAGGGAGAAATAGTCAAATCGTCGGGCACACTACAACTATTCCCGATTCCACCTGTTATTTGGAAGGATATCTCTATGGATTTTATTACCAACTTATCCAAATCGGGAAATAAATCCATCATCATGATGGTTGTTGATCATCTTTCCAAGTATGCTCATTTCTGTGCCCTTCAACACCCATTTATAGCATCCACGGTGGCTCAAATATTCATGGATCAGGTCTTCAAGCTTCATGGAATGCCGCACTCTATTGTTTCTGATCACGACCCAACTTTCACAAGAAAATTTTGGCAAGAACTATTCAAGATACAAGGCACAGAATTTCATCTCAACACAACTTATCATCCCTAGACTAATGGCCAAATGGAATTTGTCAACAAGTGTTTGGAAACATATTTGAGGTGTTTTGCCTCGGAAAATAAAAATCAGTGGGCTCAATGGTTACCCCTAGCTGAATGGTGGTACAACACTTCATACCATACAGCTACACACATGACTCCTTTTGAAG
>CBVK0100184794.1:0-18215 GCA_900067695.1 Picea abies
TGCTTCGCAAGTGTTGTCGAAAGGGTCGGTAGTTAGGGCTTTGTTGGTGTTCTCTTGAGAATTGAACCCTAGGTCTACCCCTGTGCCAACACCATCTGACTGTAGTGGTCTTCCCATATCATATTTGCACGCTTGATTGTAGGAACACATAGATGGCCCAGATGGCATAATAGACCGTCCTGAATGTGAAAATAAGTGACAGTTGTGCCTGTACCCAAGAGATGATAGGTGGTGGAAAAGTCTGAATAATGTTGATAAAGTTGGGGCCAACCAAATGCCTCATGTCCACATAAATGGATCACATTAGTGAGTGCATCCATAGGAGGTCGACTGAGGCAGTCAACAACATGATTGGAGATCCTTGTCTTATACTTGATGTTGAGAGGCAGTCAACAACATGATTGGAGATCCTTGTCTTATACTTGATGTTGATATGGAATTGTTGCAGGCAGGTGGACCACTTCTGATTGTGGTCATTCTACAATTTCCCATGTGTTTGCATGAACTGCAGAGGCTTGTGATTAGTGTGGATGATCGTCTCATTTGATAGAATGTAATGTTTCCATTGACGAAGGGCTTGTACATTGGAATACATTTCCTTGTCATAGGTGGAATACATTTCCTCTTGTCTATTTTTTGTTCAGCACATTCTTCTGTACTTCTTTGTAATTGTGAGTTCTACACTTTTGGGGATATCTAAAGCCATACAAATCCTCTAGGTGGATACTGGTGGCCTCTCTCATAACCCAATTGGATTATTTTGTATGTTTTCATGTCAACACATCTTGTCGTACTTCCAGGGACATTTTGGGGCCCTAAACATTTCTTCTTTTTCTTGCCATAGTCAAATTGTAGACATAGTCAAATTTTAATGGTGGAATGTTTATTTCTCTAAAATACCTTTCCAACAGGCTATCATGCGCCTAAAACGGAGGTCGTATGCAAAAGTTACGACCCCAGGAAGTTGAGGTACCAACTTACCCATAGGGGCCCACATGACTTTTGGCATTTCACCTTCTAGAGTTAGTTTTTTGGATGTCTAGGGTTTTGGCATTCATGAGTAATATCAAAAATGCCTATGGGGCCTCATTGTATTGATTTGTCTCAAACAAATGCACATAGCAGCCACAACTCTTCTCAAAGATAGCTACCACCATTCCAGCAAGTGTTTCATTTCTACAGTTTTACAATTTCAGCCTATTTCATTTATTTAATAGAAGATATTGTTCACGATATATCGATGTTATTCTTCATATCTCTATGTTTATTGTATTCAGTTCATAATCAGTTTGTTCTTCTCCTAAATCCATATCAATATTTGAGAGTGTCTCACTACAGTATGCCACTGGATGGCTGTGTTGAGTGATAACTACACCTACAACATAGTCAGATGCATCAGTCTCAATCTCAAATGGTTGTTTCAGATCAGAAAAGGAGAGTACTGGAGCTGAGAATAAGTGATGCTTCATATCATCGAATTCTCCTTGTTTTTCCTTCCCCCACACAAACTTTTCCCTGCCACTTCCCTTAGTCACCTAGCTAAGGGCCCATGTAATATGGGAGAATCCCAACACGAACTGTCGATAGAAGTTGTCTAGTCCCAAGAAGCTTCGAAGCTCAGTTAGTGTGGTCAGGGTTGGTCAGTCACGCATGACTTGGATCTTAGTTGGATCAACATGTACCCCATGTTGATCAACAATGTAGCCCAAGTGTTGGACCATGTTCATGCCAAAAGAGCATTTTTCAAGTTGGCATATAGCTTGTGTTGTCGCAAAGTGCTCAAAACCTATTGAATATGCTACATGTGGTCCTCCCAAGTTTTGTTGAAGATGAGGATTCCATCCAAATATACCACCAAAAAGGAGTTGGTGAAGGATCGCAATACATCATCCATCAACCTCATGAAAGTGGTTGGTGCATTTTTTAAGCCAAAGGGCATGACCAGTCATTCAAATATCCCTTCTTTAGATTTGAAGGTTGTCTTCCATACATCAGTTGGTTCGATGGGAACCTGGTGATATCAAGACTTTAGGTCAATCTTGCTGAAGAAATTTTCCCTTTTGAGTTGGTCAAGAAGGTCATCAATCCTGGGAATTGGGTATCAGTTCCTAACTATGATTTTGTTTAAGGCTCTGTAATCAATGCAGAGTCGCCAAGTCCCATCCTTCTTCTGCACTATTACATTCGGTCTTTCGTAAGGGGAGGAGTTGGGTCTAATGTGCCCTTTTTGAAGAATATCTTGGATATGACACCAACAATCGATGATATACTAGTCCATTAGGTAGAGGTGCACCAAAGGTCAGATCAATTGGATGCTTGACTTGGCAGTGTGTCGGTACCCTGGTGGGTGAGGAGACGATGTCTCTGTATTCTTCCACAATCTCATCCACTTGATTCTACTGCAAAGAGAGGCTTTGTGTAGAGGCCACATATGTGGCAGAGACCTTTTTATTATTGTGAGCATGGATCACAAAGAAGATGAACTTCCTAGCCTGTGAAATGACCTTACTGCATTGCATAGCAGAGTTTAAAGAAATAGCGGTAGGTGTCACTACCTCTGGTATCTTGTACAATTGTCTACCTAAAGTAATAATAACATTACAGGGTCTAGACTCATACACATCATGATGCTTCCAAAAATATGGTTTTCCTAAAATAAAATCACAAACTTCAAGGGGAGAAATATCACACAATACCTCATCTTTGAAAGGCTTGATGTTGTAGGGTAGACGACACTATTGGTTGACATGAAGATTTCTTCCTTGGTGAAGCCAGCTAATGGAGTAGGGTTGTGGGTGTGATGTTGGTGTTATTTTTTCTATGATGTCTGAGGTGTCCAATAATGGTGGAAAATATGGCCAAAGGAGGTCCACATTCAACACCAGGTACAAGCCAAAGAAGGGTGGAGTGTTGAGCTCAAAATAATTGCTACCCACAACCTTGGTGATAGTGTAAGGCTCATAGAAAACTAGGCGTAGCTTCTGATGGGGCCCTATAAGGCCCTTTTTCTACAAATGTAATCATACCTTGTCTCCCACTTGAAACTGGTTCGGTACCCTGTGTTGATTATGGCATTGTTTGTACTTAGCATTATCTTTCTTCAAAATCTCATGGACATGTTGGTGGATGTGTTGAATCTGCTCAATGAATCTAGTGGATTTTTCAGCCTCAGACTAAACATGGGAAAAGTCTGCATGTGTGGTTGCAAGAGATAGTGCAACATTAATGGGACCCCAGGGTTGGAATCCCAGCCCTGCCTGAAATGGGCCATGGTCAGTGGAGTTATGGAGAGACTTGTTGTAGTTGTGTTGAACATAGGGAAGACTATCATCCCATGTACATGGATGCTTATAGTTGTACATGTGCAGGATGTGTACACTCATTTGATTGACTACCTTTGTTTGGCCATCAGTTTGGGGGTGGAAAGCAATGGATTCAGTGAGCTTGTTATCCAACAGTGACCAAAGACTCGACCAAAATGTGTTGAGGAACTTGTTGTCTTGATCATAGATGATGGTCTATGGTATCCCAAATTGGACCCACACTCATTCAAAGAAGATCTTCGTAGTATCTTCCATTGTGATTCTCTTCTTGCAGGTTGTGAGGATATGGAAAAGCTTGCTTTAAGAGAAGCATCTCCTCTCTCCCCTTATATTTTTACATATACTTTATATAACCTTATAAATTAGTTAACTCAACTTAAATATATGAAAATCATCTAAATTTGTGGAGACATGAAGGTCAGTTACCAATTGTTTACAAATGATAAAAAATTCATAGATTGTAGTAAAGCTGAGCTATGATGGTTAAATTTTTTAAGATTTTTTCAGTTTGGATGTTTTCTTTTTTCTTATGCAGAAAGCAATATGCAAAGCAATAAATAATGAATTCTGATATTTATAAACAACAAACTAACAAATGTATTTATTTTAACTAAGTGTAAAAGGAAGAAGCTACATTATATTAGATTTATTTATGTGTTATTCAACTGTAATAATTGGGTGTTTGATCTGGATTTATGAGTGGAAAGAAATAAATAACAGACTGAATACAATAACACAGAGATATGGAGAAAAACAACACATATCCAGTGAAAAAAAACTTCTATTGAATAAATGAAATAGGTTGAAAAAATTGCAGACTGATAGCAACTTGCTCGAATGGTTGTAGTTATCTCTGAGAAGAGATGTGGTTGATATGTGCATTCATCTAAGCAGAATGATTACAATGAGGCTCCATGTCTTTTTATCATTACTAATGAATTCCAAAACCCTATACATCCAAAAACCTAACCCTAAGAGGTGAAACGTCAAAAGTTATGTGGGCCCCATTGGATAAGTTGGTACCTCAACTTCCCGGGGTCGTAATTTTTGCATACGACCTCCATTTTAGGCATGTGATAGCCCATTGGAAAGGTATTTTAGAGAAATTCACATTATGACATCAAACTCTAACTTTGTCTACAATTTGATTGTGGCAAGACAAAAAAACATTGTTTAGGACCCCAAAACGGCCCTGGAAGTACAGAAAGATGTGTTGACATGAAAACTTCTAAAATAAGCTAGTTGGATTAGGTGGGCAGCCACCAGTCTCCACCTGGAATATGTGTAGGGATTCAGACAACCCAGAAAGTGTAGAACCCACATTACAAAGAAGAAAATAATAACATGTTGAATGAAAAAATGTCAAGAGGAGTTGGTTGGAATAGGTGGGTGGCCACCAATATCCACTTGGATCAGTCCTCCCCCCTTAGGAAGCAATGGTCTCCATTGAGTTGAGTTCTCCCATCAGGTGAGGATACTTCTACTAAATTTGTCCCTGGATAAGCCACTTCCCTTGGTGTGGGATTTTCCCTACCTTGACAACCCAATAAAGTTGGATCCTCTGTTGGAAAGTGCCCTTGACTTGTGTGTCCATTATCTGATCGGTGGATGCATTTTCCATGCAATCAGGGTTGAGCTCTGTTGGTTTCAATTGTTATGTGATCTCTGAGGTGTCTAATAATGGTGGAAAATATGACCGAAGGAGGTCCACATTCAACACTGGGTGCAAGACAAAGAAGGGTGGAGTGTTGAGCTCAAAAGCATTGCTACCCACAACCTTGGTGATAGTGTAAGTCCCATAGAAAAGTGGACATAGATTCCTATGGGGCCCTGTAAGGTGCTCTTTCTACAAATGTAATCAGAACTTGTCTCCTACCTGAAACTGGTGCGGTATCCTATGTTGATCATGGCGTTGTTTGTACTTAGCATTGGATTTCTGCAAAATCTAATGGACTTGTTGGTGGATGTGCTGAATATGCTAAATGAATCTGGTGGCTTTGTCAACCAAGGGATTTTATGGTATTCACACCATTTTCCTGTGTCCTTCTTCGACTTCGCATTACCCTTATTGTGTTGCAGCTTGGACTAGTTGTCCTGAGAATGGCCATCTTTGCTCTGTCCCTTGTTGTGTGGGTTGGGGTTACCTTTTTCTCTGCATCGGCTGTGAGGAGTTTGTAGATCCAAACTCTTGCTTCTTCTACTTAAGTTTCTAATCGATCTTGATAGCATATCTATAAGTCATACCCAATGATGCGATGTCCAGAAACTCTATTTTTGTTTGAATGTTTTTATGCAAACAACCACGGTATTTGAGAACCATATTTCACTCAGAGTCTTTGATACCCAATTTGGTGTGTAGGGTACGAAAAATATTGGTGAAATATGGTACTGTCTTGTCCCTTTCCTGACGTAGGGTGGTCCATCTTGTGTACTGGTCCTCGTAGCTTCCAACAAAGTAGTACTCTTCTTTAATGGCATCCTTGAAGGAATCCCATGTGGGGGCGACCACAAATATTGCAGATTCCTCGATGGCCCTTTGCTCAGAGTAAGTATCCCACCAGTCCTTAACATGGGGGGTGGTCTTGAGGAGTGAAAAAATAATCTTTTCCCTATTGGAAAAAATGTGGACCGAAAAATACCCTTTGAGCAGATTCAACCATTTATCTACAGCATCCACATCTATCAGTCCTTCAAATAATGGAATATCAAAATTTACATGTACCTTGAAGGGGGTTGCATGGCCACTTGATGAAGATGTTTCTCCTGTGGACAGTCACCAAAGTATCAGTGAAAAGTTGTCCATTATTTCATTCCTTTGTCATGCAAGGGATTCCTCAAGAAACATTTTAAAAGGATCTCTTGCTCAGTCATCTTTCTTTTTGTCCACCATGGGTTGTTTTCGGGTTCGGTGCGACAAATCTTGCAAAGACTCAACTGGTTCGAGTCCCAACTTCTTGTACCCAGTTCTTTTCAGGGACATGCACGAATAAAAATAAATGAAGAGAATATCGATATGATACCACTGATCTAGATTTATAAGTGAAACAAAATTAATAACAGACTGAATACAATAACACAGAGATACAAAGAACAACAAGAGATATACATTAAACAATAACTTCTATTGAATAAATGAAATAGGTTGACACTGTAAAACTGTAGACTGAAAACAACTTGCTCAAATGGAGGTAGTTATCTCTGAGAAGAGATGTGGCTGCTATGTGCATCCGTCTAAGAATAATGATTACAATTGGGCTGCATAGGCCCTTTTAACCTTACTCATGAATGTCAAAACCCTAGACATCCAAAAACCTAACCCTAGGAGTTGAAACGCCAAAATTTATGTGGGCCCCGTTGGGTAAGTTGCTACCTCAACTTCTTGGGGTATTAACTTTTGCATACGACCTTCATTTTAGGTGCATGATAGCCTGTTGGAAAAGTATTTTTGAGAACTACACATTTTTCCATCAAACTCTAACCTTGACTACATTTTGATTGTGGAAAGACAAAAAAGCACTATTTAGGGCCCCAAAACAACCCTAGAAGTACAAAAAGATGTGTTAACATGAAAACTTCCAAAATAAGCCAGTTGGATTAGGTGGGCAGCCACTAGTCTCCACCTAGAAGATGTGTAGGGCTTCATACATCACCAGAAGTGTAGAACCCACAATTACAAAGAAGTAAAAAAGAACATGTTGAACTAAAAATTGTCAAGAGGATCCAGTTGGAATAGGTGGGTGGCCACTAATATCCACCTGGATCAGTGTTCTAAGTATTTCCTCACACCTTAGCATTGTAATATTTTTTTATGGACTAAATTTCTCCAAAACATCTCAACTCAAACTTGATCAACTTATGGTTGGTGTTGAAAATGGTGGGAGTATGAATTTGGGTCCTTAAGGTTTTTTAAGCTTCTCTCCAATAAACTTACTAGATTTCACTAGGATGCTCCAACTCTAGATTCTCCCCATCCCTTTGATTTGGCCTCTTCTTATAAACTTCTTATAGGAATTTAGAGAATTTTGGAGATATGTTCATGGAATTTGAATTAAGTGGATACAATTCATATAGATAGGCTTCATGTCATGTGAACTTAGCAATTACAATACATAGATAGGTTTCACGACATGTGAACTAAGAAATTACAAGTCATGCACAAGTTCCATGCTTAATTATGAATGTTTTCCAGCCCATTATAAGATTTTTTTTAGTTATGAAATAATTCTTATTTCATAATTAACAAATTGTGACAAAATATGTATTTCCTTATGAAATAATTATGAGATTTTTGATCAATTATTTAATTTCATCCTCATAACATCTAATAACATTCTTGCAAGGCCTATGGTGGAAGATACAATTTTAACAGTGATGGAAAAGTATTTGATTTTTTTTTTTAAATGTTCCATAGAGAGCCCCATTAAAAATGGTTTTCAAGACTTCCCATGGCTTGTGACACCTAAGGGTTTTCATCACAAGATTTACTATTTTTGTAATTCAAAGAAGTGCTAACTAGTCAAATGTGAAGGATGAAAGGCCTTCAATCCAACCAATTGATCGGTGGTTATGTGGGCTTGTAACAAACTCTTCCTTGGACTAGGGTTTCATGTACAACTTAAATAAATGGCCATTAACAATAAGAGGGATGTGATTGGCATCAATAATACATAACTAAACTACTATGTTATCATAAACTACTTTGACCTCATAAGGGCCTAACCATTATGTATGAAATTTACTTTTAAAATATTGAAACCCAGAGTCATATAGTAAAGCCAAATCACCTAGCTGAAATAACTTCAATTTTATTAAATGATCATCCCAATGAGTGCATTGTTGCTGCAAATTTTTAGTTTGTTGTAGAGCTTGTTAACAAAACTCATTTAACTAGTTTGGTTGGGTTAATTGTTCTTGTTGAGTAGCAAAAATGTCAGAAAGACATTGTGACCTTCTGAGGAAATCCAACCATAACAACCTTGCTTATATTTTTAATTTTAATATTCAATAACACCCTTGTGGCCAACACCCAAAATTCTGAATTAATCTTTCATATCACCTAAGTGCTTGATTCTTATCAATTGACTAAAGCAGCCTTGTTCCCAAACTTTGCCATATTGTGATTCTAAGTCACTTATAAATAAAGTCCAAGTATAATGATAATAATGGGGCTTCTTTTTTAGTACCCATTGATACCATTGATAGGGTTTTATCTCAAAATTCAAGGTTGTTAAGGAAATCGTTTTCTTATCATCCATAATATTATGTAATTCAAAGTATTGCTCTATTTGGCTCACCCATGAAAATATTTATGTTCCATCAAATTTATTTAATTCAACCTTGGGAAAGTTGACACCCTTAGGAACCCTTCCATAATTAACTCCATTATTAGATTTAAATCCACCTAAAAATTCTTATTATTGGAAGGTTGTTCAGAATGAATACTACCTTTATTTTCATGAGTC
The DNA here is from genome assembly GCA_900067695.1 of Picea abies. Taxonomy (NCBI): domain Eukaryota; kingdom Viridiplantae; phylum Streptophyta; class Pinopsida; order Pinales; family Pinaceae; genus Picea; species Picea abies. The sequence continues at coordinate 8,786 of CBVK0100184794.1, forward strand.
TCTTCGATTACAATGTCACTTTTAGAAATCCTCCCATCTAAGGTTTGTATGATAGTTGACATGGAATTTGTAATTCTTCCATATTTTTATCCATCTTATTTTCCATTTCATCCATCTTTATTTCCATTTGATCCTTATTTTCATCCATCTTGTTTTCCATTTGATCATTATTTACATCCATCTTATTTTCCATATGTGCACTATTTTCCATTCATCTTCTTTTCCAACTATTATAGTTGGTGAAAAATCTATTTTTTTCCTTCTTCAATAATGGTTGATCTCTCTGGTGAAGAAAATTTTAGAGCACCCTTTGGATCCATGTGAAAAAATACTTTGTTTTTTTCCTCTTTATCACAAACATTGGTTATCCTTCAGAAGTGGGCTCATTGGAAAAGGTTACAAGGTCCTAAGGACAAGGGAGTGTTAGGTTCTATAGCTCCTAATATACGTGTGAGGTCCAACAATAATGCTTGTCCCAATATATTAGGGTACTAACTAAGGAGTCCCAAGCATGCCCTTAGTTGTACTACTTGACTACCCAGGTAGTAGAGGGTGGTCTCCCTGAGTGTTTTTCTTGGTGTATTATAGAAACAGGATGGTTGATTAGCTTGTCTAAAGATATTTTCATGTATACCTATGGGACTTTATATATACATAAAGGTACATGGAAGTGATATTATATATATAGGTACTATTTGATGTGGTACTACTCGAAGGGGTATCAATAGGGGTTACAGGGGTTTCCAACAAGGAAAAGTGAAACCATGTGTAGTTCTTGTGTGTATTCTTCCCCTATGGTAGTTTTACCTGATGAATGATAGGTCATTGTGTTATTTAAAAATGTCGGAACATGTCTCTAACAAAAATTTTAAAAATGAGCTTGCTAACCTAAGAAAAATCTCTTAAAAATCACTAGAAAATAACTTGTGCAAGGTAAATTTGTTAGAATGAAAATGTAAAATGTAACTTATTGGATTGGATATTATGATCCCAATTAAGAAATTCCACAAATTCTCTAGATATACTATCACCGGTGATATTCTAATCAAAATTTATGTCAATTGTAAGTTATGTACCTTTCACACCTTAATTTGGAGACTAACTAGATGGTTGAAATTTGTCCTAATATATCTCTAAAATTTGAACCCTTCTGAGTCTAAAATTTCTTCCTGAAGTACTTTGATATGAATTTTTAAAATCCTTAAAAGTTCACATTCTGAACCTTCAATGATAAAAATTTATAGCAAAAATACCAAAATGACTTGTTTAACACTAATTTCAGGATTATTAAAAAATACCAACTTCCACAACTTATATCTCATAAATTATAATGATTCAAAATATGAAAAAAATTTCGAGTGTAATTCACTATGTCTCCTTGGGATTTTGAAAATTTTATATTCTGAAAATTTACTTAAAATCTTGTATAGCGAATATAAAAATATGGCCCCTTTGAGACTAATTTCAGGACTATTCACAAACCCTAACTTCCACGGAAGATATCTCTGAAACTATAGCGAACCAGAACCTAAAATTTTGACTAGACATATTTTTCTATGTCTCCTCAATCTACTAAAAATATTGTTATTTGAATCGTTCTAGAAAAAAAAAATATAGGGAAAATTCCAAGATATATCAGTTGAAGGAGAAAATTTGTGGGATCATATGCTCTCAAAGGAAATGTTATGAACCAAAGGCCAAAATAATCAATGAATGCAATCCACTTCAAGGGGGAAACATCCTTTTACAATATATCCAATTCAAAAGACAAGATGATATGTTTATACAAATGATTCTCCTTTATTATAAATAGGAGATAAAGTGAGCATAATGTAACCTACCACTAAGTCGATGTAATCATAACTAATAAACTCATAACAAATGAGTGTTAGGGCCTTAGGGGCCTTAAGATAACCCTTGTAACATATTTACACCAACAAGATGATGACTCCACTAGGGATCTGAGCCATTCTCATGATCCATGGCTATGGGTGCGTTCCCTTATTTTTATTTGATTTCAAAAGTTTTTTGGGGTCTTTTAGGTTGTTATTTCCTTTTGGTTTGTGTTTTTAGGAAACAAGTGTCAGAAACCCTTCAAGATTCCCATAGATCTAAGTGCATAGCTATCAAAGACCTCTCAAGGACCAATGCAGGAACATGGGGCAGTGAATGCATTGACAAACACACTATTTGGAGCTAAAATCTGTGTTGGAAAACACAAGAACCAGTGGCAAATTTTGCAAGGGAAACACAGTTAACCAGTTGAGTTTCTGCATTGGCCCATAAAGCTTAGTTTTTCCATTTTTAGGGTTTGTTTTCGGTTGTATGAGTGTTCTTTAGAACATTTAGGTTTGTTTTAGATACTCTTATTTTAGGTTAAATCGTCATCTTCAAGAAATATATAACATTGAGGAACAAACCCCCTAGGGTTTTAGTACCTTCCCCCCAATTCATTTCTTGAAGATTTGGTTTCTATTTTTTACTATAGTAGGTTATAAATTAGACTTTGCAATTGTTGTTTAGGAAGTTAGGCTTTTCTTTTTTTCACTAATCATTAGTTAAAAAGAAAAGAAAAGAAAAAGTGCATTGTCTTCATTGACCTAGTCTTAGATGCATGTAGGAAGCCATTGTTTTTCCAACATTCATTTTTTACTTTTTGTTATAGTTGTAGTTGCATATTATTTGTTGTTTTAGATTGTTTTTGGTCCAAATTTGAAAGATAAATATCCTCATAGGACCCTTTGTTTTTTACTTGTCAATAGGGGTTTCCTTTTCTAAAATTGATTACTTGTAAGCTAAAGGGTAGAACAGATTGTTTTTTACTTTGAAATCTGAATTTGTGCAATTTCATTTCATCTTTGAAAAGTAACTTGGATCATTTTATTTCAGTAATTTATTTTGGTTACTTACTTGCAAATAGTTTAGATTTCAATTTAAATTGTTATTCAACTTTTTTTTCTTGCAAGCATTTTTAGTTAGTCACACCACATGTGCACACAAACAACACCTTAAAAATTATGCTTGATTCATGATTCCAAGATCATCCTAATAATTAACCCTCTAATCTAACACACACTTAAGTACACTTGGGAACCAAGAAGAATATTGTAGTTAGGTTAGGACTCTGAGGTTATGAATCCAAATAATTCCCCTTAGTCATTTCACATTGAAACATAGAGGTTAGTTATTAGGGAACTAAAATCATAGTTGGCACCTTAAGGTTTTGTAAATATTGTGTGTGCCATAAGTTGGCACTACACATGCCCAAGAGTTTTCACCACACGACACCAAGATGTAAGAGTCTACGCCAACCAACGATCTATACATCTACCAACCCTTTTGTACTGCACACAAAACTTGAAGAGATCACATGCATGTTGAATCCTCGAAGATATTCAATGATTGTAACCATTTTTGTAACAACCCAATTGGTCATGGTTGAGGTTGTGGGTGAGATGGCAATGTTGTTATAGTTGGCACACTTCATGGGAGATAAGGGGAATGCATGCAAATATGTAAGGGTTGTGTTTTTGTTCACTAAGAGAGTTCATTATGCTAAGGTAGTTGTAGATGAGTTAGAGATCCAATTATGAATTGCATTAGTTCATGTTATGGTCAGAGACATTATGTGGATGCGAGAGACAAAGTATATTTGTATATGAGCATAGTATTATCTGGTTCATTCTAAATGCACTATGTGCAGGATTTGGCCTCTTTAGTAATTGTGTTTGAATTCTTGTAAGAGTAATAGAAAATACGAAAGCACATTTGATCTCTATATCTTGTATATTTTGGGTTGAATATATGGATGTTACTTAGTATTTTGTGCAACACCTATATGAATGTTATGAATGAATACCAAGTGAATGCATGGATCTGAATGGGATGTTTCTTATCTATATTATTCCTTTATGATTTGCACAAAACCTATGGTCTTTGTGATTCTGATGGCATCTCTGGTGAGACCTTCTTTGGTCCTTGAAGATTAAATATTCCAACACATATGGGGTATTTTTTGGTAAAGCCTTTCGAGCACTAGGTCTGAAACCTAAAGACAAGAATCCTTTCCATCGAACACAGACCCATCTCATTTGGTAACATGCACAATCTTTTAGAGTGGATAATGTCAAGGTCTATACTGGAGGTGTGATTGAGACTCCTTTCTCTTTCACTATTGAAGATCCCCAAACCACTTGATTTCATATTGAAAGCAAGGTGACCTGTTACACATGTCTATGAAGAGGCAGTTTAGTGTCCATTTTTGGATATCCTTACCCAAGTGTCTCTCGTAGGAGGGAGGCACCTGAGACATATTTATATGGGCCTTTGGGACCTCTCACTACCCATTTCCACATCGTTATAACTATATCTTTTGTACATTCACTCATTTATGCAGGGGACCACATATCCCCATGTTGTTATTTATTTGGAAGGTCCATATCCATAGACTAGGTTTGTTTTTAGCGCATCTAGTTTATCTTATAGGATAGATTATTTTCTCTTTATAGGACGGAGTTGCTTGAGTTAATATTTATTTATTTTTCAAACACACTTAAAACCACTTGATGCCCCACCTGAGCATGTATTGTGTGTTGTTTGATTAGTATTGTCATATATCATTACTTCATTTTATTTATCCTTTTGATTAGATTGTTTCATATTTAGGGTGATACTTTCCTCGGGATATCATAGCTCCCCATATGAGACAGCCTTGTCAGTTGCAAGGCCTTCAACCTAAGTTCCCCATTAGACACATTATCTTCCCCTCTCAATAAAATAGGGTTCCCCACCCTAACCCACCCTCAGTTCTAGATATTTTGATTTGAAACCCCCCTCCCTATTGAAGGGTCTTGATACAACTAGTTCTGGGCCCACTTCCTCCTCCTTAGGTCCTTCATCTTCATCTAACCCAATTTCTACCATGGTTGGAGTTAATCCTAGACCCAATGCTAAATAAACTTCAATGCCTTTCATGGAAAGTTTAAAATCCCCTATTTGAACAAGTTGATAAATGATTCCATTAACCATGATCCCAATTGGACCAATATTCAAAACAAAATTCCATTTTACATATCAAAGTTTGAGAGTAAACCTAGAGAGGATCCTTTCAACCATATCATGGCATTTCAACTGTGTTGTTCCTCCAACTCCATTACTAAGGATTTGATAGGTTACAATTGTTCCAATGCAATTTGATCGATGCTACCACCGAGTGTTACATAGACCAACCTTGTAAATACCCATAGAATGTTTGAGTCCGTAGACAAGGTTTTCCTTACCTTCTTCCATCTCCCAGTCCGCCATGACATAAGGATAGAAATCTTGACCAACTTTCGTCAGACCACTACTAGTCACATTTTGGATCACATCCATGAGTGGTAGAAGACGTGACTTGTGTAAAGGAAATACATTGTGCAAGCTCACCCATTAAGCATTCCAACCATAACAACCTTTCCATCTCACCCATAATCTCAACCACCACCATTCAGGTTGTTAAAAAAAAGGTTACAATCATTGAAGATATTTGAGGATTCAGAATGCATGTGATCTCTTCAAGTTTTGTGTGCAGCACAAAACAGGTTGGTGCATGTAGTATGTCCCTAGTTGATGCAGGCTCTTGCATATTGGCTCCGTGAGGCGAAACATCTTGGGTGTGCATAGTGCTAACTTATGGCATGTGCAATATTTGCAAAACCTTAGGGTGCCAACAAGGATTTTAGTACCCTAATAGTCAACCTATATGTTTCGGTGTGAAATGAATAAGGGGAATTATTTGGATTCATATCCTCAGAGTCCTAACCTAACTACAATATTATTGTTGTTTCCCAAGTGGGATTAACTGTGTATTATATTAGAGGGTTAATTATTAGATTTATCTTAGCATCATGAGCCAAGCATATATCTTAAGGTGTGGTTTGTGTGTACATGTGGTGCGACTAAATAAAAATTCTTGCAAGAAAATAAAGCTACATAGAAATTTAAATTGAAATATAAACTATTTGAAAGTAAGCAACCAAATCCAGTTACTAAAATAAAATCATCTAAGTTACTTTTCAAATATGAAATGAAATTGTACAAATTCATATTTCAAAGTAAAAAATAATCTATTATGCCCTTTAGCTTACAAGAAATCAATTTCAGAAAAGGAAACCCCTATTGGCAAGTAAAAAACAAAGGGTTTGTTGAGGGGTCCTAGATCCCTTTAACTCAATAGCAGGAACCAAACCTGTTGATTAAGGTTGGTTGTCATTGATGTCAACCCTTGAAGAAAGTTCGGTAACGAATTTCAATAACACAAAGGTTTGGGTAATGGACCCAAGGTTGTTTCATGTATAATGGTATGTGTTTTAATATATTTGAAGTTAATACAATTCTATATGGATATTAAATTTCATTCCATTTCCGGTGGTATGTGTAACGTCACATAACTCCTCACAGTTAGAGAGTTATGGCAATGAGAAGTGTAACAACCCTAGTTGAATATATGCTTAGGGATTATTAAGTAAAATTAATTAGGTAATTAATTTTCCTAACATGGTTTTAATTAAACAAAGATTGACATAATAATATTAATTAAATATTTATTAATTAATTAATTGTTATAACTTTTGATTAATTAATTAATTAATTAATTACCTATCACATTCAATGACATGGGTAATAAATTTAAGAGGGTTAATAATTTTAATTTGTTTAATTAAATGATTTACGTATGCGGGAGGGGATACGACATTAAATATAAGGATAATATATTAATAAGGGGATAAGACATTAAATATAGGGATAAGATAATAATGAAGGGGATAAGATATTAATGAGCGGGAAGAGAGTCGATGAAGGGGCATATGACAAGAGGATTATTTTTGGAGGAGGAAGAATTATTGGAAGGGGGGAAGACTGTATGTCTGAAGTGCTTATTTTTCTGGTGTGGGGAGTTTGTTTTAGGGGTTTTTGGTGAACTAGAAGCAGGGGGCACCAGTTTGCTGGGGGTTTTGGGCACAGGGGCCAGGATATCCTGGAGCTAGGGAGCCAGATAGGCTGCTCCTAGCTGGCAGGGAGGAAACACGGTTTTGGGCAGTGTTTGACACAGTTTCAACTTCAACATTGGACCAACCCAAGCAGCGGGATTTAGCATCAAAAGCAGGTATTTTTAATTATGAATGGCTGAGTTATTTTATGTTGTAGATAGATTTTAATCTCTACTGAATATTTTTCTTATATGTTGATGATTGAATTATTTATGTAAATTGAAAGGGATTATATCTTAAATTATATCAAATTTTGTATTTTACGGTCTCTACACATGCTATCAGAGCATGTAGTTCACAATCTGGAGCCTTAAGGGCCTACCCACCTACCCACCCAACTGCTTGTAAGAAGGAAAATATACAACCCACTCCATGCGAGCTGCATACACAGCCAGAAACAGAATTAGTATGGAGATGTGACTCTCCATAACTGAAACAATAGAAGAAAAGAGAAACAGGGGATTTTTAAGCCACATACCATTTTCCCAATTGCTGGCACGGATCAACTCCTTTCTGTAACATATACACCCACAAATCCTTAATGTTTTGGCCTCTTGATTGATCAATTTTGAAAAGTACATTATCAGGGAGAGAAGTCTATAACAGTCCACCAAAAAGTTATAAACACCCTCTATGCAGAGTCAATAATGATTGCCACTAACAAAGTGTGTTGGATGTATTTCATTAATGGGCATATTGAGTCTAGCTTTCCAAATTTGAATCACAAATTCTCTTGCCTCTTTGGTTGTTGATTTCTGTATTTTAGCATTTGAACTTTAAGATTTATATATGGAGGACAATGTGGCACGGAGGATAAATCAAAGGCTATTGTAATCCATGGTTCCTGTAGAACAACTATTGAGGCAAATTTGCTAAGAGATTTAACCATTTTGCTAAATAGCAGGTTGGTGTCAGCCATAGACAGCAAGCATTAAGCCAAAAGAGAGTAGCCAAAAGAGAGTATGAATAAGAGGAATATTTAACATCAACAGTCTTAGGGACCACCTTATTCAAGGCAATTTTAAGGTTGGTAAAAAAAAATTTACAAGATATTTTGTACCTAGAACAAACAAGAGGTCTTTATCTTAGATTGTAATTTCTCCTATTACAATTGTAATGAAAAAGGTAAAAGTAGTCACTTTAGAAAATAAAATAAAATAAAACAACAACACTCTTTTCACCGAGAGAAGGTATAGCTCGTTGGAGGTTGTTGAAGGACTAGGTACCTAAAATTTCAGTGTGAATAGAAATTAGTTTACTAATCTATTTTCCTTCTCAATATTTCTATACTATTCCTTGCTAGCTACTAACATAGCAGGTGTATATGTACTATGTAGAGTGAATAGGACTAGCAGAAAGTTTCTGAAGACTATTTTAAATAGTGTAGCAATACTAGTTGACTAAGTCTCATAAACAACAATCGCTTATCAGGAAACAAACAATTCATACCACTGTAAAAAAAAAAAATGTCATGTCTATCCTTGTTACAATTAAAAAGGAGGGAACAATGCAATATAGTTGCAAAATTACTAGCAAACAAACTAGAGATGTGAGTTTCTTCTTTCATATTTCAAAAATGTGTTTCCTGATGCATTACAAGAGGTTGTTTCTCCTAGATTGTGTTACAACTGAATATCCTTAATAATGCCTGTTGATTGTGATGTGAAAGTAAATTGGCCAAAACAAGACCCTGCCCTGGACTGATTGTGTTATGACCCTGCAAGCCACACAACCCAACACAACACAAATCACCAAAGCCAAGAACCTGCAACACATACACAACACGGGATTCATATACCTCCCAAACATGCATGACAATGTCATCTGATCCTTCTATCTCTACCTTGTGTGTTTTCCATTCTAATGAAGACGGGATAGGGACCTCTTAAATTCTTGCTGGTAGTGGTGGTGCTTCAACCCATCATTGCAGGCCCCTTAATTCTGGGATGACATCTGTCTAGGAAGCTTATCCTGGTTGAAAGAATAGGACAGAGACATATTCATCCATGAAAGTAAAGAGCCAGATTAAGGATTGAAAGGAAAAGGCTGGATTAAGGGTAAAAAGGATGGTAAATATGCAGTATTACGTCCTACGTATCCCGAGTTTCAACTGTTGGAAATACTAATACAACTGAGAGGGGGAGGTGAATCAGTTGTTTATAAGCTTAAACAATTTTACACCTTCTTNAACATATGGACAGTAAGAGTAAAAATCATCAGTCACACATAAAATAAACACAGAGACAGATTTTCACGAGGAAACCCATAAAGGGAGAAAACTTCTTCTTCTTCGAAATGATAGGCAGTCTTTTTTAGTTCTGTACATCATCTATAATTGAGCACCAACTCAACGTGAGGCTGCTACCTCTGTTTTACAAGCTGCAACTTGTTTGAGAGCTCCA
>CBVK0100184795.1:0-18438 GCA_900067695.1 Picea abies
CCAATATAGTTATTTTTACAGACTGGGGGAAACAGGGTGTTACAATTCCCTCCCCCTTAAAGGAACATCGTCCTCGATGTTCTATCTATCAGCATGACGTGTATGTACAGAAGTAAACAAAATCATATATGCATGTTTCATGGCATCTTCCATTTCCCACGTAGCCTCATCTGGGCCAAAATCTTTCCAGTGCACCTTGACCTGTGCAATGGTTCGGTTCTTGAGTGGGGTTTCCTTTTTGTCCAGTATGCATTGAGGTTCTGGTAGGTATTCTCCCTCCGGTTCCACCTGGATCACAGACCAGTCAATTATATGATTAGAATCATGTACATATTTTTTCAATTATGAAACATGGAAAACATTATGTGCTTTTACTGTGGGAGGAAGTGCTAGCCTATAGGCTACATGTCCCACTCTATCTAGAACTTCAAAGGGTCCACAATAGCGAGGTGTCAACTTGGCACAATCTCCCATCCTCAAGGAACTCTTCATGGGCCTAACTCTGAGATATACATGGTCTCCCGTCTTGAATTCTCTTGGAGTTCTCGTTCAGTCGACGTAACTTTTCTGTCTGTTATGAGCGACCTTTAGATTTTGTTTTATCTAAGTCACTTGTTGTTCCATTTCTTTCAACATGTCGGGTCCAATAGTAATTATGTTCATGGGATTACTCCAACTAACTGGAGTGTTGCACGGTCTACCATAGAGGGCTTCGAAAGGGCTCATCTTTAGGGATTCTTGGTAGCCATTGTTGTAGGCAAATTCAACCAATGGCAGGTAATCTTCCCACTTTTTGGGTTGAGGCATTACATGCATCCTTAGTATGTCTTCTAATATTTGGTTCACTCTTTTCGTATGTCCATCGGTTTGAGGATGATAGGCTATGCTAAACAGTAATTTGGTCTCCAGACCAACCATCAAGGATTTCCAAAAGTTGGAAGTAAATTTCGTGTCTCTGTCAAACACGATCTCTTTAAGCATACCATGTAGTCTGAATATCTCCATCATGAATATGTTGGCGATGTCTATTGCCTTGCAAGTCGAATTGATGGGGATAAAATGAGCGGACTTGCTTAGTTTATCCACCACTACCATGATGGCGTCATTCTATTTGGTTGATGTTGGTAATACAGTGATGAAGTCCATGGAAATGGTTTCCCATTTCCATTCTAGGATTGGTAGAGGTTGTAATAATCATGTTGGGTGTCGATGTTCTGCTTTATTCTGTTGGCATTCTATGCATTTGGATAAGTACTCAGCTATGTCTTTCTTCAATCCAGGCCAATAGAATTGTTTCCTGGTGGCCGTGATCATCTTCTAGTATCCTGGATGACCAGTATATGGTATTTTATGTAGTTCATCCATTATGAACCTCTTCAAGTCATCACAATCTGGAATATACAATATGTTTTTGTAAGTTAGCAGGCCTCCATCTATCATCTGGTAACCTTCATACTTTATCCCTGTGGGTTCTTGCTCCAAGTACGAGGTCATGGTTTGGAAGAATGTGTCTGTTTCTTATGCATTCTTAACTCTTTCCCTGATATTGGTCTCGCAGGTGCTCACCACTACCAAATGAATTGTTTTCATACTTCTGCTAAGGGAATCGGCCACCTTATTTTCCTTTCCCTTGATATGTTTGATTTTGAAATCAAACTCACTAAGAAGGGCCATCCACCTAGCTTGTATAGCATTGAGTTTTGGTTGGTCAAAAAGATGTCACAATCCACAGTGGTTTGTCTTGAGTACGAATTTCCTTCCCAGAAGGTAATGCCTCCACATTTTCAAGGCATGCACTATGGCGGCCAGCTCTAGATCATGGGTCACATAGTTGGACTCGTGCTCATTCAATTTTCAGGATTCATAGCAGACTACACTTCCTTCTTGCATAAGGACTCCCCGGAGCCCTTCCTTACAGGCATCTATGCACACGAGGAAGTCGTTTTTGGGATCAGTGATCTTCAGCACGGGTGCATGGGTCAGAAGGTGTTTCAGGCATTGAAATCTTTCTTCACATTCTTGTGTCCACGTGAATTTAGCTCCCTTCTTCTGGAGGGCAGTGATTGGACAACCAATCTTGGAGAATCCTTTTATAAATATCCTATAGTATCTTGCTAAGCCCATAAAGGATCTGATATCTTAAATGTCCTTTGGGGTAGGCCATTCCATGATAGACCGGATTTTGTCAAGGTCTACTGCTACTCCTTTTTCAGATATGACATGGCCCAAGTAATGTATTTGCTTCTGGAAAGAGTCGCACTTGCTAAATTTTGCATAGAGTTGATGTTCTCTTAGCACTTGAAGTAAAAGTCTAAGATGTTCCTCATGCTCCTCTCTATTCTTGGAGTAAATTAATATATCGTCAATAAAAACCAATACAAATTTGTCTAGGAATTTGTTGAGCACATTTTTCATCAAGCACATAAAAGTGGCAGGGGCATTGGTTAATCCAAATGGTACTACCACAAACTCATAGTGACCATATCTCGTCCTGAAGGCAATTTTGTGGATGTCTTCACCCTTGATTCAGACTTGATGGTATCTAGATCTCAAGTCAAACTTTGAGAAGATGGAAGCTCCTCCCAATTGATCGAACAAGTCATCAATCCGGGGTAAGGGGTACTTGTTCTTTATGGTTACCTTATTGAGCTATCTATAATCTAGGCACAGTCAGAGGGTACCATCTTTCTTCTTCACAAACAGAACTGGTGCTCCCCATGGGGAAACGCTGGGCCAGATATAGCCTTTGTCCATCATTTCTTTTAGTTGTAATTTAAGCTCAACTAGCTCGGGTGTGCTCATCCTATAGGGTGTCCTAGACACGGGCACTGCTCCTGTTGCAAGTTCTATCGAGAATTCAATGTCCCTTCTTGGAGGTAAACTCGATACCTATTCCGGAAACACATCTCTATATTCTCTTAGTGTGGGGTGGTCTTTGAGGCTTGGTTTTTCATCTTCAACTGATTCCAACACCTGTATCGCATATAGTGGACATCCCTTTCTGCAATACTTTCTCATTTGAAGGGCTGATATCCGTCTCCCCGAGACAGGTTTTTGGATCCCTTGAAGGGTTATCCTTCTTCCTTCTTCACTTACACATTCTAAGGTTTTATGGTAACAGTCCAGTCTGGCTTTATGTGTGGCTAGCCAATCCATACCAATCAATAGGTCATATGATCCTAGGGGTAGTATGTTAAGGGTTTCTTGGGTGGGGAATTCACCCATAATGAATTGGCAAGCTGGTATGACCTCCACGACCTTTATTTTGGTGCCAGTGGCTAATTGTAACAACCATGACTTGGCGTGTTTATATGGCTGTAATTTACACTTATCAACAGCCTTAGGAGCTATATAACTCAAATTTGAACCAGGGTCAATTAGAATAGACACTAGATTGTTGGTGATCATACCTTCCATCTCCACCACTGAAGCTTGGTGGTCAGCTTGTTTATTATCCACGGCTACATAAATTTGCGGCATACTCTTGGCCACGTTATTGACGGTGGTAGCTTCTTGAACGTTGTAGATTCTCCGACTGTTCTATTGTCGGTGCGAGTAGTCCCTCAGTAGATGTTCTTCTCCACAACCCCAACATTTCAAGGGTTCTCTCTTTGGGTTATCAATCTTTCTTGGGGTATATCCAAAAGGTTTATTTCCTCTCTGGGAGAGGAAATTCTGTTGGTGTACACTTCGGGTTGGGAAGCTCATCCTTGAGTCCTTTTTATAGTTTTTAAATCTTGGGGATTTAAACCCCTTTTTCTGGAATCCCAAACTATTCTTCTGCTTCCAGCCTTCTCGAGGTTCTATTCGATGCCCAAGATGTTCATAACAATATCATGCCTTTTGGATAGTGTCTTCTAGGGTCTTTGGCTCGTCAAACTCAATCTTGTTCTGATAGTCCTTAGGTAGTCCACTGATGAATCATTGCACCTTTGTCTTTTCTGCTTTTATATAGGGTATGTACCTCAACAACTCGAGGAATCTGCTGACATATTCCTCTATGGTGAGTTGCCCCAGCTTGAGTTCATAGAATTCTTTAGTCTTTTCGTCGAAATACTTTTCCGACAGATATTTCTTCTTGAAGTATTTCTCAAACCGTTCCCAAGATAGGTCTTCTTCGTGAATCCCTTTTACGTTCTTAAGGTCTTCCCACCAAATGGAAGCCTTCCCATTCAAGTTGAAAGTGGCTACTCGGGCCTTCAAGTTTTCCGAGAAGTCATGGACTCTGAAATACTTCTTTAGTCCAAGCAGTCAGGCCTCCACTTCCTCTCCCTTCTTTATTTCACCATCGAAAGAGGGTAGTTTGGCCTTCTTGAATTATTCGAGATAATGATTTTTGGAATGATTTCACTTCTTCTGTTTTCTTTGAGAATAAGAACTAGTTCTGTTACTAGAAGATTCCTCTGAATTGCCAGTTTCCTTTCTAGAGGAATCGTCAGATGCTTGTCCCTTATCTCTGGGGTGGACCTTTCTTGAGGTTCTCTTCCCAATGTGGCCACTTAAAAGACCACGTTTCCGTATCTCAGGTGGACTTCGACTTTTCTTTGTCTGTCCTTGGTCTGCATGACTCGTGTCAGGTCCATGCTGCAATTGTCTTTGTATGTCAGATAAACTTTGCAGCAAGACTGCATTAATTTCTGTTTGCTTCTCTTGCTCTTTTATCAACCTCTCGTTGTCAGCCTTGTATCTCTGTAGTTCGACCATGAGGCTTCTCACAGTCTCAACTAGATCTGGAGGGGTCTCTACCACTCTCCTTTCATCAAACTCTTCATCTTTATTGTGGGAGCCATCCCCCACTTCGTGGTGCGTCACCATTCTATGCGTCTGCAGTTTCCCGTGGTTGATCGTCTGCTTATTGTGAAAGAAAAAAACACTTGTTGTTAGTCAACATTATATTCATTCACAATCAATGCATAATTCATATTTTTCAAATGCATACACACAATAGGAATTTTCATTCTTAACTTTGACTTTTGATAAGGGGGTTAGGATAGAGAGCTACTCCTTTTAAGAGTACTTCAAATGGAGTTTCTGTGCAACTTGTTCATGAGCCCAAGCAGGCCAAGTGTTGTAACCATGCTCTGATACCAATTTGACACACACCCACTACGACAACCTAGATTTTTCGTCTTTTCTTCGAGGGACAGAATCCCCGAATTTCTACGGTGCCTAGCGCAGACCATCCCTTCCCTTATCCTCCTCCATGTGATCATTGGCTATGACCACAAGCCTTACCAAAAAGGTGCTTCCATGTTTCGTGTTTCGGGATTTCTGTGTGTGAGCTCTCCCCGGCTCCCTGTCCCTTGAAATGTCGAAACCTAAAATGGGGTTAACGAGCTCCTTGGCTCCCCTTTTTCCTACTCCATGCGACCACCTCAGTGAACACACGCTAACACCAAATGGCTCTACCAGAACTCGACTTTCAAGATTCCTGTTGCAAGGAACCCTTGTTCCTTCAATCCCCGAAGGCCCGGTATCATCCGGATCTATGGTCCAGATTGTTGACTTGATCAACGGCCCGAATTAAATCTTGGTATTCTACCTTTCAGGATTCTGGTGGGGTCTTCACTCCTATTTCCCCGATCTCCAAAACCCCGACGGCTTTAGATCTTCACCACGCGTCCTCTACAAATGGACAGTCCAGATTCTTTCGGGACCCAGAATGTCGATTCCTGAGTTTAGACCCTTGATTAACTGCTAGTACCTACCTCCTTCTTCTACCACATGACCCTGTCCCGTGACTTAGGGCTCATCCACAGAGCGCATCGGGGTTTCGTATACCGGGATTTCACAACTTGCGAAGACGAGGGGTCTTGCCCTATGGTTTCCCGGATGTCGAAACGCCGAAACTTATTCACATTAAACCAATGGTCTAGATCACTCATGGATCAACGACCACGATCACATCGGGATTTCGCGAATCGTGAGTTCGTGCAGTCTTACCCTTGACCACTCCAAGTCACGAGTCAGTGAAATGATACCTAACTGCCATGTGTCCTATGCCAATGGATGGCTTCGAATACTTTGGGACTTTCCGGACTTCGTCGAATCCACTCTCTTGCCTATGCAAGGTATTAACGCCTGCGCTCCTCCTCTAGATCTATCGGTCTTAACAAATCTGGGGTATTTCCGAAAGGATTCCGACAGTTCGTCTACCAAACGATGGGGTATTCTCTTTCGATAATTGGACTCACTATCCTTTATGAGCTTGATTCACGAGATTCAACCTCTCGAGGCTTCGAACTCCCACGACTTCGAAACTTGAGATAACTACTCTTTCTTGTACAAGGTTTGCAGACCCAAGTCATCTAGACCTTCAGATGATTCTTGGGTAATTATCCCTAGGCTTGGTGACTTGACTGAGATGTCTTCCTAATTCTTCGAGCTATGAACTCTATGACCAGGGTAAAGTAAACTCGTGGGTTTGCTATAACGGTAGTCTTTTCAAGGAACTCACTCTGACTCTGAAATGTGAGGAAACTCCCCGGAAAAAGGTGCCTTCGGGAAATTAAACCAGGATAGAGCGCGAGTCAAGTAGATGAGACAATTCTCAAGAGAACGGACTCATATTCTGAACTTATTCATTCTATACATAAACCGATTATGGTCATATATAAGTATAAGAATACATCCATTATTCCCAATCAAAACACAAGGCAATCACTTCTATACATAAACCATTTACGAGCGTATAAACATGAGCATGCATTCAAGATATTCAATTCAAAATACAAGACATAAACATTTATCAGAAACACCAGGCGTGACGTGACTATTGAGAGGGGTGCTCGTTTCCACCCAACCGTAGGCTCAGTGACTCCAAACGGATTTACCACTAGCCACCCCCGAGCTAGACCACGATGCTTGAGATTAAGTCTCCTACTTCCAGCTCAACGGAATTCAAGGACGAAGGTTACTCTCCTCCTCCTCCTTTGTTCAGAACTCCCTGTATTTCCAGAGTTCCTCCTGATTCTCTTCCGCGATCCCTATCGCGTGTGTTCTCTTCTTGTTCCCCGCACTTCCTTTCTTGCCTTTTCTGCAAGATTGTGTGTGGCACGAATTCCCCCGTCCGTGGTTAGGTCTAAGAGCTTCTACGGATGGGTGGTTTGCCCCCATCCCCTCATTAACTCTTAAGGAGCCTCCCCACCTACCATCCTGACGGGTAATTCATTCCAGGGTCAGAGAGTTGCTCTTGGTCTTTGAGCAAGTAAAAACCAGTACGGTATTGGTTCGGTGGAAGTTAACACAACCATTACAGGTCCCTTCCACCACCTCTCGTTAGCCATCATGGTCTCTTTTAGCACATCCCCTCCCAGCAGCCATGCAACTCATATTCATAACATAATTTACATTCATCGACCTATTATACAAAGGTCCGTCAAATTAAACATTCACATCTTTGAGTTTGCCANNNCCAATATAGTTATTTTTACACACTAGGGGAAACAGGGTGTTACATCAATTATGTTATGGATCTCCAAAACCTATATTGTGATTGGACTGGATTATTTTCATTTCCTCCAACCGAACCCTAGACCTACGTAGAGCTCAGTTACTAGGTTATTGGTTTTCTTTTTTCGTTCATGGAGGTCTGCCCTCCTTCATTCATAGGTGGATGAAATTATTGTGTTTATGGACGTGTGTCGTGTTTTATGGATAGGTTCTTTAGAAGATGATGGCCACGTGGTATTGAAGAATTGTCTCTACATGGAGAATATTTACTTTTTATTTTAGTTTTTTAAATGATTTTATTTTACTAAAAAATGAAGTGAGATGCTACACTCAAATTTTCTACAATATCATTAAATGTGGTGGTGTCATAATGCATTAAATGCAGGCCTTCTTCACATGCCTTCAACTCATGTTCCTTTGATGCCTTCAATTCCCATATCTATCAAAACCGTCTTGGATAAGTCTGATCCTAAATTTCTTCATTGATCATAACCTTTTCAATGCATCAAGTTCGTTTTAGCATTATATACAGGGTTAGATCAATAGATTTTTTATTATTAATTAGAGAACCAAAAGCTACGACATTATTTCTTATGTTGTAAGTTAAAGTGCAAGAACTCTGGATTGATGACGAACAACAATTTAGATGAATTCAATCAACTAATCCTAGAGATAATGATAAATCCAGATTTTTTCAATTACTGCCAATATTGAAGTTCAAATAATTTAGAAGTCCCTTGCAGTGACTTGAAGTATCAAACTCTTGATCTATGACTACCCTTTCTTTGATACTTCCTCTCTAAATATTCTTAAGTGCCTATCACAGATTACAGATTCGATTGTACTCAATTGTTCAAAGGGTGTATGGTGGCTATTTTTAATATATGTTCAATGTTTATGTCATCTCTACATCAATGAGCAGGGGGTTCAGGTAATTGTCTCTACCTTATATATTATGCAACCCATCTTGCAAGCATATGTAGACTAGCGTCACTTGGAATTGCATGGACTATATTCACTTGGAAGTCATTTAAAGTACTCAGATCCTACTTCTAATTAACTATAACTTCGCATTTTATGCTAGCATATGGCCTTTATGGTTTTTGTAGATATATATAGTACAAATGATCTCAACTATGTCTACAATATGTTATCTCGATTATCTATGGAATTTTTTATGGTGGCTTAAATTCTTTTCACTTGTTTTCTGATGTGTTTCCTTATTCTACAAGGCCGTTGTATAGTTTGGAAATATGGTACACTTGAGGACTGGTGCTTACATCTATTTTGCTATCGAATTTGAATTTTATTTCTATTTTGTATGTAAACAATTAAAATAGCATATATATATCAACATTTTTCACATTGATAAATTGATAAACTGAGAAATTGTGTATCCTTACGGTTAACAAAAAAACTGTGTATATTGAATTCCATGGGTTGTAGTATCTACCACTATTTCAATTAGGTTCTCCCATAATTTGAGTGAACTTTTTTTTATCAATACCATGTCATGGACATGCGATATAGAATTAGGAATAGTGTTTAATTGGTGATCAAAATAGAAAAATAACATTTTTAATTTAAATATTTTGATTTATTTGAAATATAATTAGAAATCTAGGCGAACACCATCTGCCATTAATGACATTGTCACTGCCAGGTTTTGGGAAGTGATGATGATGACATTTCTCTATTTTAGTCACCACTCATCGAACACCTTAATCCATGTTGATTTAAGAGATCTAGGATATCCAATCTCCTAAATAATTTTTTGATTTTCATTTTCTTTGTATGAGGAATTTGGAACTTGTTGTAAGCGAAGATGGTTATGTAGAACTCATCTAGGAATGCAATAACCGAAGATGATTATTTAGAACCCACCTTGGAGTGCAATAATCGAACATGATTATTTAGAACTCGTCTTGGAGTGCAATTACTGAATTTTCGATGACTCGATTGGTACAAAGCGTCACTATTATTCCCTCCTGCTTGGATGCCAATGGAAATATATGAGTTTTGCAAGTGGGATAATATAAGAGTTTCGAAAGTGGTTGGGAAGAATTAGAAAGAGTGGGACAACATAAGTATATGTTGCCTTACTCTTCCTTGCTACTTAAGTATATGTGTCCTTACTCTTCCCTCATACTTGGATGCCAGTGGATAATATATGAGTTTTTGAAGTGTTTTAATACTTCCCTTTTTCCTTTTTTACTTTGATGTTAACAGATAAAATAAAGATGTCAATGGTTAATATAATAGTTTTTGGGGAAATTCATGAAAATCGAAGAGACAAGTCATTGTTGGAGTAATGGTATCAACAACTGAATCAATGGTTCTACCACAAATCAATTATAAAAGTCTACATCCATTGTCTACATGCATTTTTTAAGTCACCTACAATCGTTATTGTTTGCGGAGAATAAACTTCTATGGTTGGCTTGAAGCCAAAACAAAGTGATTACCCCGAAGAACTAAATATATCACCAAGAAACATTTAATAATTCATAACTAACTAACTAACTTGTAACAATCAGAAAGAAGACTAACCTAGATACTAACGCTTGAAGTAGACCCCTAACACAAATCCTTGATCCAATTTTCCACTTCGAGGCTTTCTCTAATAACCTACACACTAAGAGGAAAAAAGTTGCAAGGTAGGTGGTTACAAATAACTAACTTTAACTATACCAATTGAAATTAAACACATTAGTATTCCAAATAATCAAATGCTTATATATAACAATAGTAAATAAAAAAACAAGACTGGAACGCGAAAGAGAGCTCTTTATTATATCAACAACATAATGTCAAGAAGCAAAATGACATGTAACCGTTGGGACACTACTCCATAATTGACATCTAGGTTCCTCCACCCGAGCCAATGAAGACTAACTTACACCTCCTAACTCTTCACTAAAGATAGGTCCAAGATAGAGAAGAAGTCTCTTTCTGACAGGATAAACAAGCAAAGGTGGTTGGAAACAAGGGTTTCCATAACTGAAGGGAATATCTTGTAGACACGGAAAAGGGGCTTGCAAAGTCTAGTAAAATTTTGCCAACATAATGATGATCCAAGGATTCATGTCCCTCCTCTACCCCTTGGCATCCTTTTATACTCCAAAAAGATAGTTCGAGTCATTATAGATGGGCTATATGAGGTCAAGAACTGGAGGAACCCATAAACCCCGCCCAAATTTTGGTAATTTATATATATTGTTTTTTCCAAAAATATGCATACGCATGTTGTTGAAGAGAAACTAGTGTATGAAAAGTTATATACGCGTGTTGTACAACTGTTAGGGCCTGTACGACTTGGAAAATGGGGTTTTTTAAGAATTTTGAGGAGGATCTAGGAGGGATTTTTGTCTACAAGTAGGATTGGATAATCAATTAGGCCAATCATGTGCATCCATGCTATGAGGTGGAAAAATATGCTATAAAAATTGTCACTTTCCTATTTCAAGTCAAATATGAAAGAAGCTCCAACCATTCTTAGATATGGCAATTAATGTGTTGGTCAATAAGTATTTAAGACTTACCATGCTCTTGTCCTTCAAACAGTGCTTGCACATTTCAATGCAAATACCGCTTTGGCCAACTTTGTAATCATCAAAGCTCTTTTTTTCCTCTTATGTATAAATTTTTTCATCATAAAACCTTTCCTTCCAAGTTTAAGATACTTTAGGGGTCATCTGCATTGACAATGCTTTTTGTCAAATCAAGCTTGAAGGCTCTTCTCTACCAATGTTTCAGAGAAACAAAAAGTATTGTTTCTAAAACATAATCCCTCAGTTCTCTTTTCCTCTAAAATATATTCCCAATGGTTGTACTCTTGTGCAATTTCCAGTTCAAATCTAAAGGCTACAACCCATAAAAGTTAGAAATTCACCCAATTTATGCACTTCTAATGGTGCAATCAAAGTCAAAGACAAACTTTCTCCATTAGTATAAGAAAATGGGGCAATACATGGAATTTTTTTCTAAACTCAAACTTGAAAATTTGTATTATATAAAAGTTGCATCAATGCAACAAATTACATACAGAGGAAAAAAATCCTAGCAAAGGGGAGGGTATTCCAGAGTTGAGGACAGACTGTGTTGATCTTGATAATTACAATGGATCACAAAGGTTTGACAACCCTTCCATTTAAAAATTATGACGGTAGACCCTATAGAAAACATTGAGACAACACCAAAAATTGGAAGTTCATTCAAAATTAAACTAAGTGGGGAACCTATTCTGATATTCAACCTCTTCCATTCTTTGTTCTAGTCCTAGGGGACTATTGCATTGACGTCAGGGATCAATTATGGTTGCAAGATGGAATTAACAGATTCTGAACCCGTTGGGGTGATTCCCCGCTGCCCATTGAATGTCGATTGGGCCTAATATATTCTAGCTGAATTTTGAGTGTGTCAACCTCATCGTGTAAATATTGAAAGGATTTTCTATGGTGCACTGTCAATTCGAGCACAATAAGAACCTGGGACGCAAACATTCCCATTCTTCCCTAAATGGAGATGACCAGCGAACGCAAATCTTCCAACTCATGTTGTAGCTAGAGCAGCCTCGAATTCAATCCTTGATGTTTGTTTTCCATGTTGGAGGTCTCACCCAAACTTTGTTGCCACCTAAGGAGGTGTTGGAGCCGATGCGAAAGGCCTAAGCCAAATTCAATTATAAAGTCACTTGTTGCTTGATTTGGGGGGGGAGTATTGTCTTTCATGCATGTAGATTTGGCATTGAAACTCATCTACCCTTTCCCATTATGAGATTTGATCTCTGAGAGCATGAGAATCGGATCTAGGGGGTTCAAGGATAATGGAACATGAGGGTAGGGGGGAGAGGGCCTGCAAGAGCATGAGAGAAGCCATACCCCATGGTGGCTTCATGCGAACAAAAGAGGGAGAGGCCACACATAGAGGGGAAGAAATTAGGGAGGTATGAGCTGAGGAAAACAATAGGCGGGGGGGAATGGAAGTTGGGAGGGAAGAGTCCCATATTAACAAGGAAGTATAGAGGGCCAAGTAGATTGATGGGGGGGAGGAGAGATGAAGAAAGGGGGAGGGGGAGGAAAGGACAAGGGGGTGTAAGGAGCCATGTGGGGAAAAAAAGTTGGACATGGAGCGAAGGGAAAGGGGTTTCATGTGTCAAGAGAGGAAGGGGCCAAGAAAAGGGGAGGGTCCCTCCAAAATTAAAGACCATGATCATATGCCCAGGCCATTAAAGAGGAGCTAAGGGGCAGGGTTGAACCTAATAATTCCATTAATGTCAAGTGAGGTAACTTATCCTTTGGCTCCATTATTGGCCAATTTGTATGGAAGAGAATTTAGATGTCACTTAACATTCCACAAGAACACTTGGTTAAAATCCTTGAGGATACCATATATTCATCTGAAGATTGATCTGAGGCGTGCATCCATGGGGAGGGAGGAAAGCCTTAGGTTCCTTATTGTATTCTTAGAGTCACCCGCAACTGAGAGAATTATGATGCTTTTAGATATGGATATGAGTAGTCCTTGCAGGAGGGTGTACACTTCAACCTGGTTATTGGTGGCCACTCCTAAATTCCATGAGAAATTGGACTCAATATGTCCTCCAGGGCCATACAGAATCCCTCTGACACCTTCCACCTCGAATAAATGGAAAACTTTTATATCACACATTGATATAAATTATTTTGTGAGTAGACAACAGCTTTCATCGTGACAATATGCCCTTCCATAAATCGTTTGTATCTCTCCCAAGATGACAACTTATCTCTTTTTTCACTTTACACATTCTTGTGTAAAGTGAGTGAATAATGCTAATTTACAAGTGGTGTCAAACTATAAAATTTTCAATAGGCCAAAGTTACTTAGAATAAAATGATGTGAAAATCTTGTTAACAAAATGTTTTCTAGCTTTGTTTCTTTTTATCACTATTCATCAAAATTTGGCTTCCAATGAAAAGTGTTTTGGCCCCAAAGTAGTGATTTTTTATTCATTTTGATAGCATGTTTGACTTTATGGAAATATCCTCAAGATAAGCTCTAAAATTAAGCTACAGATGTTAATGGGTTCTCAAAACCCCTTTAATTGTGTCCATCATCTAGTTGTCATCATGTACACCCTTGATTCTCTAAATGAGAATTTTTATAGGCTCTCCCAATTCATACAAAATTGAGAAATTAGACTTAAGGGAATTATTGTGAACGTCAACTCTGTGGTCTTCCAATTCAAGTTTTTCTTCAGTATAGGTTAGTATGCAAGAGTTATGGAAAAAATAGTTTTCCACCGAGCTAGATTAAATGTTTTTTTGTCCACCTTGCATCCACGTCCCCTCCTCTGTGTTGGCATTGTCCTCTTATCCTGACTCATCATCCTTCATTTTTGTCCCATTGGACTACCATGTGTGATAGGATCATTGGCGTGGAGGTTTTCTTCCTCATGGGAAACCACTTTCTTTGATGCAAAGGGTGAAGGGTGAACAGAAGAATTCCTAACTTTAGGTTTCCTCTTGATCCTCCTTCACAGTGGGCATGCCTTAGCTAAATTATTTGGTTCATGGATGGTGAAGTTAACACCCCCTCCTATTGAAGCTTCCTAACTCCATCTCCACACTAATCCTTAGCTAATTTATTTTGAGTGGAGGGCAAAGGTAACACCCCCTCCTATTAAAGTTGCCTAGCTCTACCTCCATACCGAGTCTTTGTAGATTTCTTTGGGTTAGAGGGTAGAGGTAACACTTCCCAACTAAAATTTACCAAGTGTTGCATCCACATTACTTGCCTTAGCCAAATTTTCTTTAATGTAGAGGGTAGAGGGTGGAGAAGTGACACTTCTTCTCTTGAAGGCTTCACCTTCACACTACTGTGAATTTTGACTAGACGTATGGGCAAGCAATAGAATATTTTTCAACCTACTCTTGCCACTAAGATCTAAAAATGCCTCAAAGATTCATGGAAAAATTCACCAATGGATAAAAAAGGGATTTAAAGACAACAATTCTACAACATTTTACAAAGAAAACTATCTGTGTGAATTAATGCAAAATTTGGGCCACTCAACAGGCACATGAACCTTCAACTCTTTTGCATGAGCCATGACTATACCATTATTTATGTTATATGGTATAGATTCATTATTATCTAAAAGTGTTGAAGCACATAAACACCACTTGATACCACTATATTTTATTTCTCTTGGTCGTGTTTTGGGTATAGAAAACCCCCTCTGTTGTAAGAAATATAATTTTAACTAAAATAAGTATAGAAAGAGGGATTAAGGTTAAGGTCGAGTGTGTCAATTAATCCCTCACCTAATAATCAAGATTGACTTTATCAATCTATCCTCCATCTATAAATATAGAGGATGTGTTAGGAAAATGATACCATACCATTGTTCTATAATCTTTTTTTCTCTCTTTGTCTCTATCTCTCACTCTCTCACCTAAAGAGAAGAAAAATGAAGTTAGGCTCAAGGGAATAGAGTGCCATGGATTTTAACCACCTTATAAAATTAATAGATAAGTTATCTAACTTTCTAGAGTGGGGAAGTTCAATATCTTGAGAGACGCAAGCTTGGGATGGTGGAGAATTCCTTCCTCGCAAAGAGGAAGTGTTAGTTTTTTGTTGTTTCGAGTTGTTCTCCTATGAAGATAATGCACTAATAAAGGGAGGTGCAATAGTGTTAGAGCGGATTCCTTATAGCATCAGTGTGCCACATGGGAGCGATTCCCCTACACCCCTATAACAAATTCCTCACACTTATGCCAATTATGGCATATTCCTCTTACACAACTTTATGATAACCACCTATTTTTTTCACAGTAAAGTAGATTTTATAATAGTAAAAAAATGTAGTCGAATTGTACAGTATTTTAATACAAAATTTTGTGCAAGTTTGGCCTGGCCAAGTCTCTAAAAAATAGGACTTGCTCATTGAAACAAAATGTGGCATGCCTTTCCAAATCCGTCTATCAAAGTCTTGGAAGGTATATTTCCTTACAAATTGTAGAAGTAAAAAAAGAAAATACTACGACAAAAGAGACAAGATTCAAAGAAGATATTTAGAAAAATCAGGCCATTTGTGGGCTTTAGTTTGCATATCCACCTGGGACTTTAGCTCTGACTAGGTGAGAGTGGGTGCACTAGTTAGGGTTTTTAATTCTTGCATGTGTGGAGTGTGAGAGGGTGCTTAAGGCTTGTGAGAAGCTACTATAGTCCCTTGAGGACAATATTGTAGTTTTTTCTTATGTGTGAATGAGATGATAGAGCTTGTTGTTCCAAACCGTTTTTATTGTCCACTACATTAATGCTACTTTTTTAGATCAAATTTCATCTATTTGTAGGGTTGATCTCATATTTTGATATGCAGTGTTTGCACTTCTGAGTTTTCCATGCAACATTGTTTCTTATGTATATATAAAGCTTTCATTAATGTTTCAATCTTTTTGTTTTAGTTGTACAATAAATTCTTTATAGTGCAGATCCATGTATCATATGAATATAAAACAACAAAACTATCTTAAAGAAATAATGGAGGCAAATAAATGAAATTCCATCAACAACAACCAATAAATCATAGGAAATCAAGTAAATAAAACAACAAATTGTTTTATTTAAATAGAGCATTTTCAACATGGTATGAGTAATACGATATAAACTACATAGAAATATTAAGGGATAAGATACAATCACTTCGTTAAAGTCCTATCCCAAATTATTTTTCATAGGGATATAATATGCGAGTAAACATAACTGAGATTAACTCCCTTAAATATTTGATTGCATCTTCAAAACACAATTAGCTTGGAATATAGAAATATAAGAAGATGAAGACATGGTTTAAGCATGAACTAGAATGACACACAACACTAATAGAGCCTTCCCCATTACAAAGAAGCCAACCTTTTCCTCCTCTATTGTATGTGTATATATATATATATTGTCGAGAGCTCCCTTCATTGTTAATTATTTGTCTTGCTACCTCATGCCTCCTAACTGATTCCAAGGAGAAGTGATTCCATGAAGCACGCGAGAGAGGTATTACTCACTAAAGGGTAAAAGTAGTAGTAGTAGGATACATTGGTTTCGTGAAGTGATTATATAACAAACACCATATGATGACACCCCACGAGTAATGAGAAGACACCAGGTGTCTTCAAACAATTTGTGGGAGGTCCCAAACAAGCCAACATAGTGTTTGAGGGGGTGTGTATGATTTGAATTTATGAGAGGAACGAAATGAAAACACGGATTTATAATGTTAACAAAGAGACACAGTGAAAAATAACGGAGATACAATAAAACTTGACTTGTATTAAATAAGAAATATGCTAAAAACTATAAAATGCAAATTGAAAACAAGCTTGCTAGAATGGTGGCAGCTTATCTCTAAGAAGAGATGTGACGACTATGCTCATTCACAAGAAGATGAGTACAATGACGCTCTGAAGGAATTTTTACAATAAACATGAATTCCAAAACCCTAGACATCCAAAAACCTAACCCTAGGAGATGAAGCGCCAAAAGTCAAGTGGGCCCTGTTAGGGTAACTTAGTACATCAACTTCTCGGGGTCGTAACTTTTGCATGTGATCTATGTTTAGGGCACACGATAGTTCGTTGGAAAGGTCTTAACGAGGATATTCATTTAGGGGGATCTATAAAATCCTTTGGCTATCATTGAGATTCTCGTTCGTGAAAAAACGTCGTTTAGGCCCTCTAAATGGCTTCAAAAGTTTGGGACTCAAAAAACTGCTAAAAATAGTAAGTTGCCAAAAAATTGTTTTGAGCCAGTTGGAATAGGTGGGTGTCCACTGAGATCCTTCTGGATCATTGTAAGAAGGGATAATACCCTCCATTGATCTAGGATAATCAGAGGACACATGCATCTCCTATATATGTAAGGTTTGTTGTCAAAAGGGAGTGTGCATGTCGTCAATATAGTATGATCATGTGACATGTGCATCTCCTAGATATGTTTGATATGTTGTCAAGAGGGAGTGCACAATTTTGACGCATTTCTCCAACCTTTAGTCCCCAAGACTTAGGTTAAGGAATAAATGATAATGTGAAATTCTTAAAATAATTTTTTTCCATCATCCCTTATGTTTCCTTGTTTACCCATTTGCTTAAAATTTCAATATTGTTATTTGTAGTTGAGGATGTTTGAGAATGGTTATAACCTCATTGGACTTCATATGCATAAAGTAGAATTTCGTATCCCACTCAAAGTTCAACGAACTTAAAAAAATTTAGGATTCCTACATTTCAGGACTTGATTTTGTAAAGCCTCATTCTTCATGACCTTAGCTTGAAACTCAATGGTGCCAAAACTTGAAACAAAGGTATCCCTTGGTAATGAGACGCAATTGCTTAGAAAAAAGTCTTCTTAGGATGAAGCCACTATTTAGGCACATTGAAAAATATGTTTTCAAACCAATCTCTATATAGGCCAATTGATGAAACATTTGGAGGGTGTTGTTCCAAGAAAATACACAAGTCAAGGTTCTTACCAAACCACAATTCCTCCAAAGTTTTCTAGTCGTGACTTTGAGATAACCTTCTTTTGATAAAAGTTGGAGTATAAAAAGTCTCTACCCAAAATGTCAATGGAGGCTTGATAGATATATTCTAGCTACATTTCAAGTAGAGCCTTGAACTTTTGGAATGCACTTTGATGATGAAGAGAAACCAATAAATACTCAAATTGAATAGGAGTCCCATATCCGAATAGAAGAGGAACATTAAATGCTTACCAAAGAGGAACCCTAGGAGGAGTCTCATCCTTTGACACGACACAAAATCCTTCCATTTCTTAAAAAGAAGCCTTCATTAAGTACTTGAAAATGTTCAAAATTTATTTGCTTCTCTTCCAACATAGTTACCAACTTAACAAAAACTCTACAGAGTTCTCGTTTTGGGGGGGGGGTCACATTTTTTACCCCGTTTTACCCACTTTGAATTGATTTTGAAAATGTTTATATATATATATATA
>CBVK0100184797.1:0-18437 GCA_900067695.1 Picea abies
TTTCTATATGGGGATCATAATGAATGCTAGTGATGGAAACCAATTTTGATGTTAAAAGTTCCAATGAAATCCAGAATTCTTCTTTGGCTAGCTTTGAGCAACAAAATTCTAAATTGGGATAATTTTTAAAAGAGAGCATGGAACGGTTCATGACTTTGTTATTTATGGATAATGAATGAATAGAATATCCAACACATACTTATAAATATTGCACTATCTGCGTGCTAAAGAAGTATGGAAGGAGATATGGTGCTTAATTGGAGGAGTTGGGTAGTGGTCCAATGGTAATTCTTCGATTGACTAATTAAAGAACTGGTTGAATGATTCTATTCCAGTTGATCGAAAATCTCTCCCATGTAGATTGCTTGAAATGTATATAATTTTGTTTTAGGGAAAGTTAATTTGTCCTAGGGAAACAATCCATAGAATCAAATATATCTATCAGGATTTAAATCAACATGTTGTTCAGAGGGCTCCCATAATTTGAAATTCTCCAGGACACGTCTTATGCTTGGGGATGATTTGATGGTGTTAACCAAGGAAACCCAAGACCATGTGGAGCTAGAGGTTTCTTGTATTTTTCTAATGGAAAATATTTTTCTTTCAAACTATCTTAGGCCATGGAAAAAACAACTGGGTTGAGTTGCATGTAGTTTTAAACCTTTCAAAATAGACTTTAGGAAAAATATGGAAAAATTGTATGTCATTTAGGATTCAAGACTAGTCATTTAATGAATTCACGGGACTTTAGGCTCCAAAACCTCACTTTTAGGCAATTACTAGAATATATTATTTCATATGTTGAGCATTTCTCAATATTTTCTTTCAAATCGGATGTTCAAGTCAACTTGGTGTGACATGGGATTCAAGAATTATAATTGAATGGATTCTAGGGATGTTAGGCTCCAAAATATCACTTTTAGGTCCTTGCTGGAACATAATATCTCATATGCTCAACATTTCTCATGTTGTAACTTGTTTCTTCAAGTCAACTTGGTGTGGTGCATATGGAGGAGGTCAAAAGTGGGGGTTGTCCCCCACCGAGTATGTGGTGTTAACTTACATGAACTATTCTTGGGTCAGCAAATATCTTATCTGATTTTTAATGATGGAAATATTATTTATGGTCTGATGATAGCTTCTTTCTAATTAATAGGTAAAATATATGTGGGATATATGGATGTTTCAAGCATAGATTCCTTAAAAAAAAATTTGATGATGTAAAGTTTATGCCAGTTTTCATTAATACACAATGATTCTATTTTTCACAATGATTCCAGCTATTGAAAAAAATATGGACAACCCTAAGTCTAGTGTCAGTCACATATTAATGATAGTCATGTTGTTGACGAGCAAGTAGATTGTGAGAATTGATGGTAGGAGGGTAAAACCTTTGGTTATGATACATCCAACAATGAGGAAAGGTCTTCTAAGATAGATTTGCAACATGCTTCATTAGTTTTTATCAAAATGTTCTTTTCCTCTAGGAAATCAAGGTGTTGAAGGTAAAATCCTTATGCAGCAAAAGAGTTCTTTTCCTCTAGGAAATCAAGGTGTTGAAGGTAAAATCCTTATGCAGCAAAAGAACAACACTAAATTGGTAAATTCTACATCTTTTGGTCCCACTAGTTATGTTAATTATAGATCTAATTATGAAGTTGATTATCAATTTAAACATTGATTTAGAGAAACATAGAAAAGGAAATCATCTCTTCTCATCTCTTCCTCGAGGTGCTATGGATATTAAATTTAGCAATGAAGAAGAGAAAGGCTAAGAAAAAATCCTAATTTTTTGTTTCTTTAAATATTGGTGATAGTATGAATTATATTTTTAAAGAAATAGTACAATAGAAGAATGAGATTATGGGAATGCATAAAAAATAAGGTGAATTATGAAAATGAAATGAGTTTAATGAGGAAGCATCAAGTTTTTAGGTACCTATTACTTAAAAATAATCTCACGAGTTTTATGATCCCTTGGATTTCAATGGCATTCTAGGATATCCACATCTACTACCTGTTGGGAATCATTGGATCAACCCCATCCTAAAGTTTGAAGGTCACGATCCTACAACTATGATGGAACATGTGGAGCAATTCTAAAAAAATCCCCACTATTTTAACATTCCCAACTACCAAGATTGCAAATAACTCCCTTTGTATTCAGTGTTCCGGTTATAAGGGTTTTGATCAAATTAATTCCTTCACATATTTTTTTAACAAAATTATAACATTCATCAAATCAATAAGTTCTAAAACTAAACAATTCAATTCGATTTGCTTGCTATATCAATTCGGCCGTAGTCACTGTAGTGAATATTTACCCAAAAAAATGCATAAAAACAAATACGGGTTCAAAATAAAGTTATTAGATACCCAAACCTATGTAGATCAATATTCCAATGATCTAATGTCACGCATAATCCACAACTATTACTTAATAATTTGCATGCAATTAGGGAGAAATACCTTCGAATAATGGCCATTAATAGGAAATTGGGGCGAAATACCTCCTAACAATTGTCGATAATAGAAAATGGGAATAATGGCCATTAATAGGAAATTGGGGCGAAATACCTCCTAACAATTGTCGATAATAGAAAATGGGTACGAATGGAAATATCTAGTTCAAATTTTATAGGAAATTAGGGCGAAATACCTCTCAATAATTGTCAATAACAAAAAATGGTTGCGAACAGAAATATCTAGTTTGAATTTTACAAGGAGAAATGAATTTCTCTACTTTCTTCTCCCAAATACCCGTGGGCAAAGGGTTTTCGATACAATTTTTTTTAAATAAATTTGGGGCTATTTAAAATAAAATCCCTTGAATCCCTTTATGAAACTAGTTCGCCCAGCCAAAATTCTAAGACTTCTAATTTCGCCCATCGACGATATTTCACCCCTAAAATATTCTATGATTTGAGTTATATTAGGTGCATTTGATTTATGGTATGGTATGGTTTTTCGCAACGGTGAATATGGATTGGGGTGGCACAATTGGCAAGCAATATGTCACAAGTTTCAATGTACNTGATTGGCAAGCAATATGTCACAAGTTTCAATGTATGGAATTAATGGCATGGTTAATGGTATGGTTCTTTGGGTTGGTTGTCGTGTACTACAAAATTGAATGGGGTGGAAGATGGAAGCGACGTGCAGTAAATGCACGCCACTCCATACTTCTCCAATCGGGTCGTCACCCTAGCATGGTTATTGGTTCATTTGGTTTTACTGGTGGTTAAACTCCGATATTCAGGCCTTGAAGGAAGTGCTCAATGAACTAGCCCTTTTTAAAGCCATTGGTTATAGGTATGGTTCTTTTCACCCATCCATGAATTTATCTCTGTGTATGAAATGAACGATGGCTCAGTAATGTGTTGGTTTGTGTTTTCCAGAGATTGGCAACTGTTTAAACATGTGAGTCTTATCTCTGGAATGACTGTGCAGTTATTTGTTTTGAAAATGAAAGAATTGGTTTTTCGAAGTTATGATTTCGTTGGCTATTTTGTGTGTTGAAAACTGTGATGGATATTTGTTTTTTTGAGTAGTTATGGGCATTTTGTTGGAGGGTTTTCACTATGTTTAGCCTTGCTGGCTTCTTCCTCATAGTTATGGTAACTGTGTCTAATTGTATTCAGGTTTCTATGGGGTTGTGGTATATGTTTTTGAAATACCTTTTGGTCACTTTGTATCTTCCAGAGCCATGGTCGTGGGTTTTTCACCTGGTCATGGGATTCTTTTTGTGGTATTTGCATCAATGAAGTTGGTTAGGTAATGGCCATTATGCCAAGATATATGCTTTATGGTGGTTGATGATAACTCAGGTCTTCATTTCTGCTAGCATTGTTATAAATTTGTTCGGCCTTGAGAGAGGCGCGAGGGTTATGCCTCTATGTGTTCTTAGTATTTGTTATTGTACAATAATAAATTGTTTCTCCTCTGCATCATTGCCTACCCTACCCGATG
Organism: Picea abies; assembly: GCA_900067695.1. Taxonomy (NCBI): domain Eukaryota; kingdom Viridiplantae; phylum Streptophyta; class Pinopsida; order Pinales; family Pinaceae; genus Picea; species Picea abies. The sequence continues at coordinate 3,970 of CBVK0100184797.1, forward strand.
TTGAACTATCACACTATTACACAATCTGAGAATTATAAAATCATATGGTCCCACCATGCTTGTTTCAAAGGGTTTCTGCCTATTGTTGATATTTTCAAACTCGAGTCTCTCTTTGCTTTGATGACTGAGTGAACTCTTGATTACTTCCTGTGTTCATTGTTATAGAGCCAAATTTTGATAACCCCAACTAGTCACACTCTTGTGGGGTATCTTGTTGAATTTCATAAATTGATTAAGTGGTTATGATAGTTTCTTTGAGTATTATCTCGTGTCTCTTTGATCACATTGATGATTGTGACTGGGGATGAGAATTGAGACAGATTCAAGGGATTCTCTCTTTTTTTGTGACAAATGCATAGATAACCTAACTCTTTTTTTTATTAAATTGGTTGATTGGGATTAAATGGTAATGTACAGTTAAAGGGTTACCCCTTTTTCATTATGCATTGGTTGATTTGTTCCCCTAAAGCGTGGTGTCAATTGTTATTTGATGGTTGCTATGTGTTTTATTAGTCCCAATCAGGATCATTGCAAGTTGGGGAAAATGATGATTGTGACTTCCTTGTTTAATATGTATGGATTATGGAGACATCGTGCATTGTTATATTTAATTGCACCATAATAAATGAAGCTCTGGTTTTGTATTTTTTTTTCATTGTAATTTTTGTTAGTTAATATTATCAAAAGAGTGAAATCAGACAAGTTTTAAAAAGTCTGTTCAACTTGAGAAAAGACCTGTGCCTATGTTTGATTTGGGAAATTGCAAATTATGGGGAGTGGTTGATATTTTATAGAAATATATGATGGACATAGATGAAGTAATGCAACTGTGTTCCTTTTGATTTTATTTTAAATAAAAAAGAGAAGGAAATGAAAAGTAACAAGTATTCTCTTAACAAGACTTTTGAAAGGCATAGTGATTTTGAGTATGATTATACATTGTGTTAATTGAGAATTTTAAAGAAATTGGATGTGGAACAGGGAACAAGTTTTGACAGATGGTAATTGTTTAATTGGCATTGGAATCATTTGTATTGAATACAAAGTTGTTTTTATATATTACTTAATTGGCTTTACAAACAATATTCATTCTTTTCCCTACCATTATTTCACTCTTCACACATTGTAACTCCCCTCACCTTCCCATATTCACTATCCACTCCTTGGTCTTAGAATTTAATTATAGTTAAGATAAATTTTGTATTATGACAGTTAAAGGATCTCATAGGGATGGATTTTAGTGATATATTCTTTTTTTACGATACAGTTAATTGTTTTATGTTTTGTGAGCAGTAATCATGATCTATCCCCCCTCATTTTAACACTTTTCGCTCAATACAATCCATCATATATCCTAGAACCCTTATTCACCCCCTACTCATTGACAAGTATTAAACGATTTGTATCTTATTCACCCCCTACTCATTGACAAGTATTAAACGATTTGTATGGATTGCATTGCATGAGTCTGATATGTTGTCGAACCAAATTTTGTTTCATATTTAAATGAGATGCCATGTATGGCTGTTGAAGAAATTATTTTCTAATCAATAATGCATACAGGAATGGGATTTTTCAGTAGAGGTAGCCATGACTGGGGTAACAGAGGAAGATGAAATTTGAACAGAGACACTAGAAGGCCAAGGTTCTCTATACATTTTGATGCATAATCGCAAGAGTTGGGCCAGCTATTTCAGGTTGGATGTTTTTACTAGATTAGGAAAGGAGCGGTCCAACCTAAGACAAAATGAACTCCCTTCCAAGCCCCTCAGGTCCCTGATATCTACATGCCCCTTCATGTCTCACTATAACTTGAAGTCCCTAAAAACAATAGATGGCAAGAGATTCTCCACCTGACAGTCTCCCAACATTATTTAAAAGAGTTGTCATGTATGGTTGTTGAAGAAACTATTTTCTAATCGATAATGCATACATGAACGAGATTTTTCAGCAGAGGTAGCCATGGTCGAGGTAATATATGAAGAGGAAATTGGAATAGGGGCCCTAGAAGGCCAAGTTTCTCAATACACTTTGATGTAGACTCGCAAGAGCTAGGCCAACTATTTCAAGCTGGATTTTTTAACTAGATTGGGAAAGGAGTGGTCCAACCTAGGCCTGAAAGGCCTCCCTTCCAAGCCCCACAAATCTCTGGTATCCCAGTACCTCCTCATGTTTCACTACAACCTGAAATCCCTTAAAACAACAGATGGCAAGAGATTGTCCACCTGACAGTCTCCCAACATCATGGCTGGCCTAACTTGTCTCTACCTACTCCTCCACCTGTTAATAAAATTGTCCAAGCTTCCCATGTTCACTCACCACTACATTCTTCCCACACAAACAAAAGGTTAAAAGCCGAGACCCACCATTCTCATGAAAAATGAAAATCCATTGCTTCCCCCTCCTCTCCCTCAGATGACTCTTCCAAATCCATGTCCTCTCACATGCATTTGAGAGATGATTTATCTCATGTGATCAGTAAGATTAGGCCTAAAGGCTCCACACAACCTAAGGTAAATTCAGAGAGATCAAAGGTTCACAACAACAACAAGGGAAATATTTCCTCCCAGAGTGGCAAATATGGGTTTTAAGTGTTTTTATTTATTGATTGTTGAGAACAACTGACTTCTAAAATTTTGGACAACACACTATTTTTTGGATATATGGATAATATATTTTTGGAAATTATTTCAATTATCATTGATATAAATTGTCAAAATATGAGAGTGATTATGGGAGTGACAAGGAGGGATGTTTTGATTGATTAACTAGTTGTGTTATGTTCATCAAATAACTAAAGGGAGTCACAAGTAGTCCCACCTACTAGTTATTATTTATTAAAAACCCTTATTATGATTTTATTAATTTTCCCCATTAACTAAAATGTTGGTTGAGTTTTAGTTAACTTAACTAAATAAGTATTCCAACTACTTCAACTAATTCTAATTGCTTAAAGGAAAAAGGAAAAGGAGGAACAAGAGGAGAATAGAAAGAGAAGCATACTAAGGTCCGATCTTTGAGTTTTGTTGAGATAATTAAATTTTCATTCATTCTTTAATTCATTGAAATCCTAATTCTCTTTTATGATAGCAGGGTACTATTGTAGACAACAAGATTCAGGGTTGAATTACATTATTCAGACACTTGTTTTTTAGAGGTGTTGATCTATGTTTGATAGTCTATGTAGACTTGTCTGCTTGTGAATTAAATTTCATGACTGACAAAGGCTATTGTGCAGAGTCAAGTGGGTAGCAATATGTGGCAAGATGATCCAGCTTCTAAAGTTTAGTTTTTTACTTTCTGTCAGAAGTCCTTTTGTATGGTTTTCATCTAGGACATTGAAGTTTGACTTTGATCCAAAAATTCCTTAGGGGATTTTGTAAAGAGAATGATTCTTTCGATAAATTGGAATGAAATAAACAATTTCTTTATTTCTCATCTCTTTTGACTATTGACTTGGTGTTTTTACTTTTGTTTCTATATTTATTTCAGCATCTCTTGTATTCATAAAATTACATAAATAATGAATTTTCCAGCAAGCTTTCATTTATAAAAAAGATAACCCTAAGCACTTGTAATCAATACTTGTGAATTAGGATACAAATTTTTATGGATATAAACATAGGGTGATATTCCCGTCTATATTGATTTAGCCAAGTAAGATCTGAAAATTCTTGAGTAAGATCATTTCATATATTTTCCTCAACTAGGGGTAGATCCTCAACTCTCTAGCTTGAATCTCTTTGACATGGACAATGTGGAACCATGAGTCTTCCATTATGCTGCATTCTAGATTCTATTCACTCTAAAAAAATTGATTATCTACATGAGCATTGTGTATGGGGGAGATTCCTCATACATCATGTCTTCCATGTTTTGGGAGAAGTTAGACTCCTAAGAACTGGTCCTTCCATCTATCACCTTTTGAGCCTTTCGATATAGGCCTTTACATCGCCAAGGGATATTTCCCAACCTTGCAGTTGAGATAGATGGGAAAATGAACTTGATTGATGGTTAGCTAATGGTGTCTTTTTCAAGAATTGAAAGAAAATATAATGTTCACCAAGGTTCAAGTACCACCACATGACACACTTGTTCTTGCAGATGAGTGCCAATGCAAGCAACAACGATTGGGTTGGGTGTCAACAAAAGGTGACTTTCTTAGAATTGTTTCCCTGTTGGAAGCCACCAATTCTTTCAAACTTTATCACATTTAAAAATCATCACAAAGAGTTAAAACGTTTTTGTAGCTTCCTCCTCCTTACATTTATAAACATTTTTGTCTTTTGGCTTCGAGGCGATGTATTGGGCTAACATTATCTTATGAGTTTTTCATTTAAATTTTCATTTGTTTTGTTTAAAATTGATGACAACAAGCATGAAATTTAAACAAAAAACTTGGCTTGGGTAATGATTATGTATTTTGTATTTTATACCTAAGATATTACACTTTCAAGGCACTTATATGTTACTAAATTGAAGTTTTACAAGATCATTGATTAATTGATTGTCACATTTTTTTATTTATTATGATATTTTCTATGGTTGATTGTGTGGTTTGATTATTCATCCATAATCGTGCTAAAAAATTGGGTTAACAATCGATACATGCTCTTTCGTATATCGGTCATATCATATTCATGGCACTTTGTATAGGTCTAATGTACCCGCGACTACACCTCACCCTATTGTCTTGTACATTAATGACCCCCATTAATTGTTTGAATTGGCATTTGATAGTGGTTGAGGGTTTGATATTCATTATGTGTAGTGGCTCATAGGTCTGCACTCCCTATGGTTGTTTGTATCTCCAAACTTAAGTTATCAAACATGATATTCTCCAAATTTCATAGGTATTGGGTCATTGTGTTTTTTACAGACCTCTCCTTACTACTCATTTATTGGAAGTCGAAGCCTCCCTCTCATGATATGTTTTGTGTATATTTCATAGTGACCATGGCCATTGTGTTTTGAATCAAACCAAATGGTTGTCAGACCCTTCTTGCCCATGACGATTCCATATATGATTTGCACACTCATAGTTGGGATATCTTCCTCAGAAAATTTCAAGGTTACAACATTGTGGTCGCACAAGCCTTTCCCAAAACATTTGATGGGTTCAGATCCAAGTTCGAGGATGTGAAATTGGAGGTCACATAGGACTCTTTAGCTCGGGTGACATGACTCCCACAGGAAGGCAAAAAGTGGTTCAAAAATGCCAAGTTGGAAGATGTTCCACGGATCCTGTTCATGGTCTCTCGCGAATATACATGTTGCCTTTAAGGTATTCCTATTACCCTCCTGAAACCTCAATCACATGGAATTATTTTGATTTTGAAACAGTTTATAACATGCAAGGGAAGGTATGGTTTGGTCTTTGTATACCACATCCGACTGATTTTGTTGTTCATAGGGTTTAAACTGAACATGTCGTTCTACTTGTTAATGAGCCTGTATAAAATGTCAAAATGCTATAAGAGACAAAGAATGAACCCTTTGTCGAGCCTCTTTCATCACAGGCTTATAAGAATCTTGTTGATATCTCACCTATCAAAAATTAGGGACACTTGGGAAATATTCCTAAGTCGGAATAATTTTTCCCAACCTGAAAGCGCAGTGAACCCACCTTTAAATGTGAAACCCAATTCTGATGACCCTGTGACCGAGAATCAAGGTTTCTATTCACATGAAGGTTGTGAAATTAATGAACTAAATATTTTTCCTTTGAAAACCCCCTTGGGTAGAAAACCATGAGGTATTTTTTGGCTCGGGAAATCGCTAGAACAGGTAGTGGATGTGTTGAAAGAAAGAATTTATCCTACCCATGATATCGAGTTGCATCAAGGATGTAGTGAAAAACCTACTGTAAATAAAATTTGTAGGGGTAAGAAACAAGAAAGCTCGGATTTGAATTTTATCAATAAGAGATCTGGTCAATTAATATCTAGGAGTTTAAGGAATTGAAAGAAGGATCATTTTATCTTGATCTCTATGATCAAGGTCAATGATCACTGCTCAGATGACGAGATCAATGATTCCTTTCTCAGGAATATCTGGATAACTAGTGTCTCAAGAATGAAACTGTTGGTCAAGCTGAGCAGTATGACTTTGTCTCTAGATTACCTTCTTTTCTAAAAGGCCAAGAGGGTTTTCCTGGAATTATCCATGAGTTAAAACAAGCCATAGGGAAGCATGAAATACCTATTGTTGAATACATTCCACCTTGGCCTACTATAGCACCAGTGCATTGTGCAATTGTTTGTATTGGGTAGAATGCTACTATAGGGACATACCATTGTTATAGGCACAAGTAAAAAATTTGGATTCTTGCAATTCCCTACTTGAACGAGAAAACCAAGATTTGAAAGCATGTGCAGAACGAACAAATAAAAGACCCAAAAGGTCTGGTAATATAATTATAAAAAATGCAACCAACTTCAATGTCATCTTTAATTAAAAACTATTCGACCCTTCACTGTCTAATTTCTAAATGGTAAAAGTTATTTTGTTTTATTTTATTTCATTTTATTTTCTTATAAAAGTCAAAATAGGAAGATTTAGTTTTGATTCTTTTTTTAATATAAGACTAGCTACAGAATATCACGATTATGTAGCGAGACTATTTCTAAATATTAGTTAGCATTATTTTCTGAATATAAATTTCATTTTGTTACCTACAGGAAAATGATGATTATGGTGCTATTTACATGGAGAAACTATATTGGATCATGCACTGTATAGTTTTGTAGTTTCTTTCGTTTTTCATAAAAAATTGTTATTTTGTAATAAATTTTGACAAACCAACTCCTACAAGAATAGTTTCATGGTGTACTATTTTTGTAAAACAATCTGTTTTGGGGGGATTGCACTCTATCTTTCATGATAAGAGTTTGCTAATCCAAAACTAGTTCAAATAGTGATGATTGTTGGTGGTGAAGATATCTTTTACTAGGAGACATTATGGACATGTGATTTTGAAGAACTGTTATGGAGAAGCTACTGACCATTGGCTTTAGACCTAAGTGATGCTTACCCCATTATTTTCTTTCATTACCTTGATCTTATGAAATATTATTGTTTTTGATGCAGCTTCAGTCTGGTTATCCTATGGTGTTTCATATAATTAAGTATTTTGATGTTGTCTATAATTTGTTATTCTATTTTTATATCTCTAATTAATCTATGATTTGATTACTATTGATTTATTCTAGATATTAAATGATAGATAATATTGATGCCTTGAATTAAGTTTCCTTTCATTCTAAGTGTTGGTTATCATAAGATCACCATATCTTTACATTTATCATTTTGTTTCTATGTTCTCACTTCAATACACCTTTGAATTTATTCTTGCAGTATTAGCATTGTTTTATCACAGGTTTCCCTCATATCCAGGATAGTTAGCAACTTGAATTACATGGGAAGATAGATTCAGTTAAATCAATTAGTTACAGGTTAGTTTACTTGTTATTTAGTTAAATTATTTAGTAATGAAATAAGGGTAGCATGAATTAGCTTTGAATGTTTATCTATTCTTATTTCAATTATATTTGCTTAGTATGCATTAGTGTTAGATCTATAAATATTCAAAATAAAACAAAAAAATGTATGTTCTTTCTTTATCTCTTTTATAAACACTTTTAAGAATATTCATTTCGCAAGATGTCAAGTAAATCTCGCATGTTGTACATAGAATGTTTATGATCATATGTACATATTCATGTTTGCATTTGAACACTTGTAACTATTGAACTTATATTCTTAGCATCATATCTTTTTAGATTAGTTTCATTTATTTTATCATTCTTAGGACTTTTAGTTGTTCAACGGAGCCATTAAACCCATCGGGTCATTTCATTCCAAACGTCTTGGGTTATTTAGACACATATCATCCTTTGACACCACCAACTCCCATGGAAAACCAAAATAATCCTGCTAGAACCTAGCTTGATCAAGATGACGTGGGTATACCTGGACCCCAACACCCATTATCTAAACATTTGAAGAAATGGCTACCCAAATTTGATCCATATTTGAAGCAATCAGCTGAGGATCACATCAAGAAATTATGTTTCCCATTAGACTCTAGAGTGTTGAGCATGAATATGTAGTGTGCATATTATTTCCTTATACTTTTGAGGGAAATGCCTAAACCTTGTATTTCGCTCAACAACCCCATACCATCGTCTCTTGGGACAAGTTTGAAACTTGTTTTCTAGAAAACTTTGGAGATGATAATTCTTCAGAAGTCTTGGTTATGGAACTCTCTATCTTAAAAATGAACCTTAAAGAAAAAGTGAAATACTTTAACCAAATATTTCTTACATTAAAAAAAAATCCTTGCAAATTCGATGCTCATAGAAAGTTTAATTGTTGCATATTATGCTAAGGACTTGCACAATAACATAGCCATATGGGTTAAAAGGTCCAAAAAGAATACGTTTTTAGAAGCCTTTGAGGAGGAAAGTCAAATTGAGAAATATATATTGATCTTAAAAGATCGTCTTAGTAGTGAAGCTGATATAACTTCATATTCTAAGAAGAAAATAGAGATTCTTACTAGGCATCCCCAAACTAAAAATCAACAAGAAACTTTAGACCTGGAGAGCTTGCAGAAAGCCTTCCATAAAATGTCCAATCAGGTCGTCGACTTGAAAATATCATCCAAGGAGGCGTCCACAAGAAAAGGAAGTTTCAAACCTCCTTTTAGAAATCCTTTCCCTCCAAACCGGCCAAACCTGACCACATAAGGTCTAAATTTTGAAGGTTTATAGTATGCTTTGCAAACGATATTAGAAGTGCATGCTAATTTTGTTTCTATTACTCCTTAAATTTCTGATGATACAATTGAGGAAGAGGTACCAGAAGAGAAGGACTCATCTCCTCCCAGTTTTGGTCACTTATTGGATGGTATATTCCAAGCGAATTTCAAAATTGTCCACCCTTACAACAAAAGAAGCAAAACACAAAAGAATCCTCCTCTCGAAGTAAGTAAAAATGTGTTTCTAAAACAGTAAAAAAAAACTGAAATTAGATAAATCCTAGCTGCCCTAGTTTTAGAGTATGATTTAATTGAAGATCTGAATAAATTGAGGGCTAATATTTTTGTTTTTGAACTTCTGAAATTTCCTTTCATTTTGCAGAAAATGCTTCAAATCATCGTTGGAAATAGTAAAAATAATGATGTAAGAAGAAAACAATAAACATAAATTGATCTAAACACAGAAAAAATGTCCCAACTAAAATGACATCTAAACATCAAGACAAAAGGAACTTAGCAGAAAAAATTGTATAAAATCTAGATAAAATGGTTTCACGGACAACGATAAAAAATCAGCAGAATTATGTTGTTTCCTCACAAAACAATGTCCCTCCTTTTTTATTGACTTTTGATATTTTTAATAGGAATGTACATAATTGTATGGTTGACTCTGGTGCATCATCAAATGCGATGCCTCTATCTGTATGCCAGAAAATTAATGCAGAAGTAAAACCTTCTGAGTTGACTCTGGTGCATCATCAAATGTGATGCCTCTATCTGTATGCCAGAAAATTAATGCAGAAGTAAAACCTTCTGAGATTAAAATCATTTAGCTAGATCAAACCAATGTTAAAGTAATCGGTGAGCTTAAGAATGTATTGTTTAGATTATCATCCAATCCTAAAGTTCATAAAGTGATTGATATCATTTTTGTTGATATTCCTGAGGTTTATCATATGTTTTTAAGTAGAGATTGGTCAGAACAAATCCACAATTATTTTTCTACAGAATGGTCTCACTTGTGGCTTCCTGAAAATGGACAGCCCAACAAAATCAGAATAAACAGAGAACGTTATATTAAGCATATCATGACAGATCTGAATGATACAAATGAACCTTTTGTTACATCCACAAATTCATTTGAAACGCAGGGAATGAATATCTTTTTTGGTAATTTCATGACTGAAATTTCCTCTATCATTGATTCAGGTCTCACTTGTGGCTTCCTGAAAATGGACAGCCCAACAAAATCAGAATAAACAGAGAACGTTATCTTAAGCATATCATGATAGATCTGAATGATAGAAATGAACCTTTTGTTACATCCACAAATTCATTTGAAACGCAGGGAATGAATATCTTTTTTGGTAATTTCATGACTGAAATTTCCTCTATCATTGATTCAGAATAATAGTCTGAAATTTCAACCTATACTTAGGCACCATCTTTGTCGAATATGCCAAGTACTGCTAATGATGCAAAAATACGGTCCCTATAGTTCAATGGATCCAAATCCCGAGAGGAAGAAGGTGCTAGTTGTGTGCTCATCGAACTTGCATGGAATAAAACATTTATTGTTTGTCGGTTAGAGTTTGAATGTACTAACAACACATCTGAGTACGAAGTGCTTCTTAGGAAAGCACTGGATATGGACATGAAAAATTTGATATTATTTGGTGATTCAGAAATCGTCGTCAATCAGGTGAGAAACACAATACACTATTTGCCACCGCATATGAAGAGTTACCAAACCAGGATATGGAGTTTAATGCATAAATTTATAGCATTTAATAAAAATTTCATTCCTAGGATGAGTAATTCAAAAGCTGATTTACTAGCCAAAGTTGTTTCTAAATTGTTGCCCGCTGTAGGTTTTTCTCCTAATGCATTTTCGATCGAATTGTTGTTCAGGGCGTTGATTCTGGATAACATCACAATTTGGAGAGTATTCGATGATGACCAACAGATCATCAAATGTCTGCATATGGAAGGCACCTTCCAGGATGAAGCTATTGGTGAAGGAAGTCATGATGATAACCTCTGCGACTTCACGGTAATATCTGATCCTCGATCCCCTAAATCAACATTCGAGTTGGTAAAATCTATCCCCAGATCTTTTGTGAGATTAGAGAAATTTTATGACTTGCATGAAAAATTTAGAAGGGCAGAAAATTGCAAAACTAGAAGTTCCTCTTTAATTTATGAAACTGTTAATTTAGGAACAAGAGATAATCCTCAAAACATTAATCTTGGAAAGGGATGTTCTGAGTAGGAAAGATTCTCTTTCATAAAATTATTTAAAGAATTTAAAGATGTATTCTCTTGTACGTACGATGACCTGAAAACTTTCGATCCAAACATCATACAACATGTAATCCCTATGAAACCCCAGACACAACCTTTTCAACAGAAATTAAGGAAAATGCAACATAAATTGGAACCTATTGTTAAAAAGGAACTGAATAAATCACTATCTACAAAGATAATTTTTCCAGTTAGGCATATTCAATGGGTGTCTAACTTAGTCCCTATAAGGAAGAAAGGTGGTGAAATTTGACTTTGCATCGATTTTCGAAACCTAAACCAAGCGTTTGATAAAGACAACTACCCTATTCCTCCAATGGAACAAATTTTGCAACAGGTGTTTGGTTCCAAAAAACTATCTTTGTTAGATGGCTTTTCAAGATACAACCAGGTCCTTATGTCTCCTTCGGACCAACTTAAAACCACCTTTCGTACCCCATAGGTCACTTACAGCTACATGAAAATGCCTTTTGGACTGATAAACGTCGGTGCCACTTTCTAGAGAAAAATGGATATTTCTTTCCATGGCCTCCTTAATTAGTCATCTTTGGTCTATCTTGATGGTGTCACTGTATTTTCAAAAAACAAGAAACATCACTTATCTCACCTTAGGGCTGTCTTGGAATGATGCTGCAAGTTTGACATATCTCTTAATCCTAAGAAGTCAATATTTGAAGTAGAGCAAGGTAAATTACTTGGGTTCATAGTGTCTAAAGATGGAGTGATTATTGATTCCTAAAGAACCCAAGCCATTGCTAAGCTTCCCCCTCCTTACAAAAAGGACATGCAATTCTTTTTGGGTAAAATTAATTTTGTCAGAAGATATGTCCTGAGCTTCTCAGAAATGGTTCGAGCATTACAAAATCTAATTAAAAAAATATGTCTTGTACTAATGGGAGCCTCAAGAAAGTTAGGCTTTTGATTCGATTATAAAATAAATAATAGAATTCCCTTCCTTGATGAGTCTCGATTTCTCTAAGGATTTCACTCCTTACACTTTTGCATCTGATAGATCCTTTGTTGTTGTTCTTACACAGAAAAACGTTGAAAGCAATGAGATACCCATTGCCTTCATGAGATATTATTTTAAAGGATTAGAACTTAATTACCCAACAATAGATCAACAGGCATGTGTTGTTTTTAAAGAAGTGAAACACTTCCGATCTTACCTATTAAAATCTAGAACCAAAGTTGTTGTTCCTTACCCCGATTTAAGAAACTTGTTAGTACAAAAAGAGATGGGTTAGAAAAGAGAAAATTGGATGACATCACTACAGGAATATGACCTTGAAATAAACCCTACCCAAATTGTTAGAGTTCAAGGCCTATGTAAACTAGTGGTTGATTCTATTGAAGAACAAGAAAGTCAAATAAACACGTCAACTATAAATTAGCAGAATCAAAAATAGATCATTTGTGCACAAGCTACACCCAATTCTTGGTATGAGAACATTAGATTCTATTTAACGCATGTATTTGGTCTCCTTAATCTTGATCCCAAAAACAAAAGAGCACCTAGGCTCAAATCTTCATCTTTATAGTTAATCAATAATATATTATCTCGAAAGAAATTTGATCGTGTTTTTCTGCGTTGTTTAGAAAAGGAGGAGTCTGAAAGAGTGCTGGTTGAACTTCACATTAGTGAGGCCAATGGTCAATTTGGTGGAGATATGACTTCCCACAAAGTGCTAAGGTATGGATACTATTGGCCTACGTTGTTTAAATATGTCCATATGTTGTCTCGCAAATGTGTAGTCTGCCAAAAGGCTATAGGACGGGTGAAAAAGACCGATTTTCCTTTGCAACCTATTACTGTAGACACATTGTTTCAAAAATGGGGCCTAGACATCATAGGACCAATCAATCCTTCTTCTTAGAAACATCACAAGTACATCCTCGCAGCAGCAGAATATTTTACGAGATAGTCTGAAGATTTACCTTTAAAAGTGGTCAACACAAATCATGTAGTGTCTTTTATCAAGTCCCATATCATCACTTGGTACATCATTCCTGAACATATCATTTTTTATAACGCTTCTTATTTTTCATCCCTTGATATGAATGTTTTCTCTTTGGAAAAATGGATTAAACTAAAATATTCTGCCAGCTACTACCCTCAAGGGAATGATCTAGTAGAATCAACAAATAAGAATTTAATCAAGATTATCAGAAGGACGGTTTCAAAAAACCACAAGAATTGGCACAATGCATTGTACAGTGCACTTTGGGATGATAGGGTAAAGCCCAAAGCCTCTGTTGGTAATTCTCCCTTCTTCCTTGTTTACGGAAGAGAATCCATCCTCCCCCCACATGTCTTACTTCCTTCTTTGCAATTATCACAGAAAGTTCAAGAAGAAGAGTGTCCGCCTCTAGAAAATCGGATAAATGCTTTATTAAAACTAGAGGAGGTGAGAACACAAGCAAAGAAGAAACTTGATCAACACTAGTAAATTGTAAAGAGATGGTTTGATGAAAATTCATCTTCTAATAGGAATTTCGATGTTGGAGATTTGGTTCTCAAGTGAGACAAAGACCACGAGGGTAAGTGGGAACATACCAAGTTCCAAAACCCATGGTTGGGACCATTTGTAATTTTTGAAAAATTGGGTCCTAGCACTTTTCCTCTACGTAATTTGGAGGGACATATAGACACTTTCCTAGTGAATGGATAGGCTCTCAAGAGGAATTTCACCTAATGATTTCTGATCCACCCTCTTGTAAATATTTTTAATTTTATTTTCTGTTTTTTATTTTGGTTCTTTTCATTTTGCTTGATTTTGATTTGTTTTCTGAACAATTATGTCTGAATCACCATTTCATTTGTTGAAGGGAATCATAACTCTCTTTCTTTAACAGCAACTGATAATCTTTCAAGAACCTGAGCAGTAAGTTCTAAAACTCAGATCAGTTGAGGGAAGTTTTTGTTCAAACAATATTCTTGGTTTCTCATTAAGATCACAGGAAAATGTGATTGTCCTTAACAAACTTCTAGAGCCCCTGTTTTAATGAGAACAACTCAGTGTTCTTACCCATCCTAGAGATGATTTCTTAACAGAAATGTAACTATCCAATTCATGATGAAAGTCATCAAATAAGAAAAATAATTTGTAAATGATCAAACTTTTCATTCCAAACTGTGGTATTTTCAGTATCGCCCTGCTCTCTTGAATATCATGAAGTTTCTAAAAAATTATAAACAAATGCCAGAGATTTGGAAGAACTGTAATGTGTAGGAAGTATTTTAAAACTAGTCGAGACAATGAATAGGTCTATTGGCATCGAGTAAATGCACTCATGATACCAAGGCAACTTCGTTGGGGTAGTGAACAGGCTCGCTGGCAGCAAAGCAATGCCAGGTTTGAGAAGATTCTCAGGTATGTCTTTTAATTTGATCAAGTGTGAA
>CBVK0100184798.1:4175-18434 GCA_900067695.1 Picea abies
TGGCACGTTATATATATATATATATATATATATATATATATATAGTATTGCATTTGTTTTTATTTTATTGTGGTCAACAAAGAGATATCTCCAATTGGCTAGGAACTCTTTTGGGATCTTGGGAGCTTTTTGGGAGCTCCAACATTAAGGAAATGGGAGTTTGAGAACTAGTTTCCTAAATTGAAAGATTTAAATTAGAATTATATTAAATTAAAATATAAATATTTTTATTTCATTATTACAAATACATAATATATTACAAATATGTTCATTATATTTATTCAAAATATCTCTATAAAACTAAGACTAATGACACTTAAAATATTATTTCAAAAATTATTTAAGTAAAAAGACTTAATAATAATCACTTTATAGTTGTGTATATGAATTTTTTTTAATGCATGTATGTTTTCTTTCAAGCCTAAACTAAACATGAAAGTCTAATAAATCAATACCCTATTCATGACAAGCATTTGCTCCACTGTGTATATCAACCAACCAAATCATTGAATTTTATTCTATTTTCATATTAGAAGAGTAGTACTATTTTTCTTTTTTTAATAAAAAAAGAATAATATTTACAATTTACAAAGATGTTTGAAGTTTATATATGTAAAGTTTAATTTTAAAAAGATGTTAAAATTATATATATGTATTTAGAATTTTGTTTCTCAATTTCTAATGTAATATTTATGGATATTAAAGTTTCAATGTTGTGTTAAATATATTCATATAATTATTAGCACAAATTAAATCAGTAATTTCAATATTGTAGTTGCTGCAATCGGAGAAATATTGTCCTCTATTGGCCTTTAATTTTATTGAAATAAGATTTAAAATGTATCAATATCTCTATACATTGTAATCTAAAGTATCCTTGTAATCTAAAATATTTTTTATATTTTTTTAATATATATTATTGTGGCTCCCTCCTAAATAAAAAATAATTAATTTACAAACAAAAAATAGAGAAAATTGTTTAAACTATTGTTTTTAGTTATTAAATCTTTAATGAAGGAAAACCAAATCTAGAGACTAATTTCCCCCCCAAAAAATTAATTTTCCATTAAAAAAAATGATTTACCCAAATTAATTGCAACATTTATCTATTATATTTTTTACTTAAAAACAACAACATTTGTCACATTTAATGTTAAGCCTCATATACCATGTTTTAAGATTGAGTGCATACGATATAAATATTTATTTTTAAAAAAATTATTAAAAATTTCAACCAAGTCATCTCCAAAAGTTCAACACCCTATAGAACTCTATTCATGGGGATTATTACAAATAATGGCCTAACAATAAATATAGACATTCTCATCTAATTGTATCTTGATTTTCTTATGCTCATGCATTGTCTATGGGTTGGTTCAACATTGTTGTGAGGTTAGTAATGTAACAATATTTATATGTATTATTTGATGAGCTACTTAACATTGGATTTAATTTCTGACTTTCCAAATTATTTGATTACCTAAAATGATTTGATTACTTAATGGTTAAAATTTAAACTAAATTTTTGTTCACTTTTGATAATTCTGTATACTTTTTAACAAACAATAATCTAGAAACCTCTCTTAACTTATCCCTTTTTATCAAGCTAGATATTATTTTAAGCTTATGTTATCACTTACTTGTGTTTCAAAAAAATCATTATCTTAGTCAAAATGTGTGTTTGTGCAATTATGGAACTTAACACTTTCATTTGGGTGTTGTATCTATGTTCTCTAAGAAGTTAATGTATGCAACTACCAATTAGTTTTGAAATATTCAATATATTAACCTCTTATTGTTCACTATATGGTCAACCTACAAATTTAAAAGTGAATCAAATTTGCAAAATTTATATACACATATAAATTAACTAATTAAATTAATTCTAAAACAAGAATATTGGAGTTAGCAACAAAAATAGCTATTAAAATCTTTGATATTTGATATTTGATATTTTATGTATAAGCAAAAAACCAGTAACTAAATATTGTGGATTCTAAAGCAATTTCACCTTTATATTATAGATTTCAGTTTTATTTGTTATGTTTGTTGTGAAAAATTCGTCTAATGGAATATTCATGGTAGTTTAAACATTAGCAATAGATAAATCTAATTGTTTGATGCCCTAGGTGGGCTTAGATCATGTGATTTCAAGTTACAAATAGATGGAAGGTAGGATGGATGATACAATTTCAATTAAGGCAACAATTACTACACCTGCTCCATTTTGCACACCTTCGGATAATTCTTTGTCTCTATCACATTCTTCTTTGAATGATGGCAAGAGATAGAACCTGAAGAAATAGACTCTGGCTTGAACCCTTGTTCTTCTCATAGAAATAATGAAAAGAGATGTGTTCAAGCACGAAAGGAAAAATTCGATATGGTAGTCAGTCATCAAATAGGACACCTTTTAGAACATGGAGGAGAAAATTATTGGTTGTGGTACTATGTTGACACAAATGGATAACGAAGGTTCACACTCCCTAGAAGCTCCAAATTCGATCTCAGGGCATGGGATGGGTCTGATACCCATTTCTACTACGTTTCTCAAAGTCCCTTCCCTTTCAGATTCCCTCTCTCATTTTTTATTCTAAGGATGAAAGGGACACTCATGTGGTTTTTCTTAGGCTCTCTCAATCTCACCTCTCAACTGAACAGTTTCGGTAAAATTAGAGGTAAACTATCACAAAATGGCTATCTCTAGTCTAAACATATATAGGCCTTATTTTGATAGGGTCTAAGGTGTGGGTGAAAGCCAAAACATGAATTCCACATGGACGCTATCCATCAACACGGTTTGCTAAGTGATGGAAAAAGAGAAACGATGCTCAATAAAAATAATGGATGAATCTTAGCAAGGATGGCTCTGGTTAAAACCAGGAAAACGTAACAGCCAGGGGGACTAAGCCACAATAAAGATGCTAGAACTCTGTTAGAGGATGAAGTGACCAAGGGCATCATGCCTGGAGTTTAGCCGGTGAAATTCAATTGGTTGCAGAGCAAGGAAGAATGTGGCATCCACCTGTTGGTGATTCACACTCAGTAGTTGATTCAGAATAAAACAGATTTAAGGAGGGATTTGTAGGCGAGGGTAGAATAATTCACTCCCTTTTTAAATTCACCTGGGAATGTATCTACGCAAATCTTACATTTCCAGGAGCAATAAAACACAGTTTGACTTTTCCTTTGATACATAAGGTGCAATCAAGAAAAAAACAAAGGATGAGGAACATGAAGAGCAACGCCAGGAATAAAAGGTTAATGGGCCTTTCGGCCAAGCAAGGCAGCCAAGGAATAGGGAATCAGGTCTCAGGCCATTCAATCGTGTGATAATCCCTTGGGGATTTAAGGGCCGAGGTTGGGCTGGGCATAATAACTATAAAAACAGAGGCAGTTGCAATATCTCACAGCTTTAACAAAGCCTTAGAACCTATTTTAACCGCCAACCATCAATCAATGACTACCCATTAAACACATACTCTGGATCTTCATTAATCGCATGCAATCGTAATTATCTTAGTGCAGAGGCAACCTCTATCTTGGTACAAAAATGCAATTGCTGAGGAAGATATTACAACCATTACATATTAACAATTACGGAAGAATATTCTTTTTCATCTATTATCTATTCTAAACAACAGATGTAATCTATAATTCTCACCCCTTACACAATGATATTCGTCGCAGTATGAAAACCAATTATTTCAACAAGATCCTAATCATAAATCCTACATCCGTCTATCATTCAACCAGAAAGCGTACCTTTGCTTGAATTCCTGCTCCAGGTGTCGTCCGTCGTTACATGCCGATCCTGCTCGCCAACCGCTGAGACCTCACCGGTACCTCCCAACCAATCACTATGGATACTCTGCTTCCCCCTTAGCCCCCCGAGCCGCAAAGGGGCCACAGACTATCAATATGGTATGTCTAGCTTCCCATCTCGCCTCGCAAGGCCGAGCTACCACTCCTATCCGAGCTGGAAAATCCGAACTCCCCACAAGTAATCAGTCAAGTCACAATTCCGGCAGCGTAACCTTATGCTAACAGCTGATCCCCTTCTTCCTCATATTCCCTTTCTTCTATAGAGTTTTTAGAACCTCCAACTTTCCCTAAATCACATTTAAATTAACTTTTAATAAAAATATTCTAAATATTCTCCTTCGCACAAGTGTCGTCCATCCCCCTCTTTTCTCCAATAATTATTTTCTTTAAATTTATTAATTGTCTCAATTCCCTCACCCACCTAGAGTTGCTCCTAAATTTACTCCTAGGTGTTCCTAGATTCCCTTTTAGGTTTAAATACTTTCCCTAAAATGAAGTTGTTAATTTAGTTCATTTTAGAAGGTTCTTAATTGCAGATTCCTTACTATGTTGACCTTGCTTTTTACCATACGTCCCCTTCTTTCCTTTATTATGTTTCCTCCATTCCTTAGTTTCCTAATTTTTATTTTTCCCTTCTTTCCCCTTTTATTAGAGCCAAAATGGCAGTTGCACTTTTTAATCTTTTCCCCTTTTTATTAATTTAAAATACTTTTACTCTTTCACAAGTTAAATAATTTATTCCTTCTTTACAATTTAGAACCACGGATTTTAATTAAATTATTACTCTCTTTATTTTACCCCAAAAATTTATGAAGACTAAAACTAGTACTTAAGTGGTTTTTAGTTTAAATTTTTATTTTTATTTTTATAGGGTCTTTTCTTAAGGTTAAACAAAATTTTACCCTAGAGAAGTTTTAGACTTAGGACTTAGATTTTGAACTGGGTGACAATTATTTACGGAAGTTGTTTAAGAATTTCTTAAGGCGTTAATGTCTTAGGGCCATCTAGGTTTGTTCCTTCATCATCATCAATGCGACGTACCCTTAAGGACGCACTGCGTGCTCCAAGGGTGCCACTCGCCAACTTGTTGGTTTCTTTTGCGCGACGTGCCCTTCAGGATGCACCATGTGCTCCAAGGGTGCCACTCACCTCTTGTGTTTCTTTTGCGTGACATGCCCTTCAGGATGCACCATGTTCTCCAAGGGTGCCACTCACCAACTTGTTGGTTTCTTTTGCGCGACGTGCCCTTCAGGATGCACCACATGCTCCTAGGGTTCCACTCGCCAACTTGACTGATTGGTAGACATCAATAACCCCTGGAGTCAACACTCCACCAGGTGAACTTGTGGGAGACTAAGGGCTCTAAGGAATAAGGACCCTGCCTTATTGGGTGCCCCTTAGAATCATCGTGAGCGACTGTCGCAGTCTGCCCTCACGACATCATGGATCCTCTTGAACTAGGTAGTCGTTAACCTACAGTTTGAGCCACGACGAGAGTGCTAGTAGGCTGTGGCAGGGATGCTGTCCACACCTCTCCCTCAACCTCTCTGGAAATTGTGTGTGGCCCCTTTACTCCATATGTGAGTCTGGTCGACAAGCTATCGTCAGCCTGCATCATCAACAATCATGTCATAACATGTCCACATCATATCATCAAATCAAATGTACTAAAATCATAGTAAACAATCAACCCCAAAGCACACTCCCTGACTCAATCCGGAGTCCAAGGGGTCCCGTTGATGCCTCTGCATCCTCAAGGTCAAAAACCCTGCACACTCAGTAAAACCGAGTCAATAGCACCTGTCCATGTCAAAGCAGTAAAACATCATGTCATCTATCATATCGCATCATAATCAAGGATAAATGTTTTCTTATCATAAAAGTCTAGATCACTTGCGAGCAAATGTCCTTAAAGAATAATTTTTCTCAGTGCGCTAGAGCAGGATGTTACAATTTTGAAAAGATCCTGAAAACCCAGGTCATGGATTTCGAGATATGACAGATGGTTCTATGACAACTATAGATATGATAAAACAACTATATCTCCTAAAATATAATGTGGGTTTTGGATATTTTTGGTGAGCATGAGCATCCCTGTGTTATGCGTCTCTGGTCAAAATTTCAGCCCGACCCAGATCACATATTTCGAGATATGGCTATTTTATTGCAAACAACCAATTTTCTAGAGGGCAGCTGAATTGTCGTACACTATAGAAGGATACAGTGCGACAATGTTGAATTGTCGCACTCTAGAGAAGGATAAAGTGTGACGATTGTGAAAAACTAAATAGTCGCACCCCGGGTGAAGAATACAATGCAATGATTTCACACCTTGACTATGTATAGGCTGCGACGATTCCTAATTTTATTTTTCCCTTAAGTGTGATTGTGACCGTCACACCCTTCGATAGGGATAGGCTTCGATGATTCCAATTATTTTACCTTTCGATAGGGACAGGTCGCGACGATGGAGGAAACTAGTTTTACTCAATAATTAAATCCTCTTTCACTCTTCTCTGGCTTTTCTGGGTTGCTCCAAGTAGCTCGGCTCTAATACCATGTAAGTGTTTCATGGAAACCTTCACAAGAGACCTAGCTAAAGCATACAAAAACAAAGTTATTAAGAAAATGAAGAGAGATACAATATGAACAATGGGAATCAATGTATATTATGATCTGTTCAACGAGTGAGTGATATTCATTCATATAGGCAATGAAATCCTATAATTAGGAATGCATGCATACTAGTGATGGTCTAAAATTAGAAAATCTAAAATAGAACTAGTCAGTTAACTCCCACTGAACTAGTGTGCCAAAAATAGAAATTTCTCCAACAACCCCCTGAACATCACTATGGAGTAAAAAAAATGAGTCCCAAATACTATTCCATATTAGGTACTCATGTACAATGCAACTAATGAACATTGAATAAAAGTGAGGAAAGAGGGAAAACCACGTGGGAACAAACCCCCCCCTCAAAAAACAATGCATAAAAAGAAGAAAAGGCAACTGCTAGGAAACTGTGTTCTTCACTGCAAGACGATCCTGCAAACTTTGAAACTTCTTCTCGCAGAAAGTATTCATGAATATGTAGAAATATTTATGGATCTGATGAAGTGCTTTGGCAACCTGTCTAGCCTTGTACCTCTTGATCATGTGGGACCATCTGCACCTGAAAATATTCCTTTCTGATGGAAGTGGAATCAGATGCCAAGTCTGATTCTTTAGTACTGAGTCATATTCCTTTTGCATGACTTCTTTCCATAATGGATTTCCCATAGCCTCACTATAGATATGCGGATCAGAAGATTGAACCATATATAAATGCATGGGCATCGTGAGTTCTGAAGCTAAAAGTACATGAGAAGGCTCCTCATGCTGAGATTGATTCCTCCTTGAATCCAATGGATTCCCTGCAAGGATACCTACTTTCTGAAGTGTGAACTATGCCTTCTCGGGAATCTGCTGAATCTTCAGCGCTAGCTTCCTATTTGGCTGTACTACCTGCTTATTTCCATGTACATAATCTGAGTGTATGGAATCATCTCTGATGTCTGAAACCGATGGAAGCAAAAGCGTATATGCATGTTTCACTAGAGGTGCATGAAAAGTACTCTCCTCATGTCTAAGTACAAAAGAGGAGTCATCATAAAAAAACTTAGTGAATTTATACAACCTTGACTTGTGATCCACCTCACCATTTGCAATGATGGAATTGTCATGCATGTCAATTACTGAAACTGAATCTGATGTAAATTCAACCTTTTTACCTTTCTGAGTGATTTGATAAACTGAGAGTAGATTCATAGAAAGCTTTTAAACATGTAAAACATTCTAAAAAATGCCATTGTGGAGTTCCACTCTCTCTTCTCCTGCTACTACTACTGTAGTATCATCTCCCATGAGAATTGGGGGTCTTGAGCATGGACTCAAAGAAGAGAAAACTTCCTCTTTCGCTTCCATATGATGGGATGCACCAGAATCTATAATCCATGAATTAGATGAGTAATTAATTGCAATAAGAGCATGATTATTACCTTTCTTAGGAGATGGATCTTCTTCCTTCTGCTTCTTGATTCCCTCTGGAATGAATTTTCCAAGGTTGTTATGTTGAAGTGCATGTGCCATAAGATTGATCTGTTTCTTCATGCACGTTGATTCTTCATGATTTGATTTATTGCACTAAGTGCACATCTTTCCGTTCTTCTTCTTCTTGGAATTTGAAGAGTCTTTGGAACTTGAAGAATTGTTAAAGGGTTTGGAATATCCGTCCTTCTCATTCTGTTTATCCTTCCCGTTCTGTTTGGATGATCCTTTTCCATCATGCATGGTGAGTGCATGTGCTTTGGGATATTTCATGAGGCCCATCTGTATGAGTTTTTTCTTCTTTTGTGTGAGAGACTCAATGAACTGAGCCATCATAGGCATTTTCCAATTTGTTCCAAAAAGACATCTACCCGAATGGAAATTGTAGACATATACAACATATTTTGGTCCTAGCTTGGCCAAGATTGTTAGAATATGTTGTTTCTCTTGTGTAGACTTGTCAATACCACATTCACCCAAGCTCAAAATCAAATATTTAAATTTAGTAAAGAAATCTTGTATATTATCAAAACTTTTAGGGTCTAAGGTATTCAACTCTACCTCAAGAATATGACCTCGCATCTCATCCTACTTTCCAAAGAGTCCTTCCAAGGTGGTCCATATATCGTTTGGAGTCTTGCATGCGACAACATGAAAGCATAAATAAGTGGAGATCAACTCAAGAAGTATTCATGTGGCCTCATCCTTATGGTTCACCCATCTAGTCTTCTCAAGCACTGATGTAGGTTCTGTTTCTGTCGCCATCATCAAATTATACAGTCCTTTTCTTTTGAGTTGGAATGCGGCCTTTGGATTTCATTAAAAATAGTTGTACGATGTGAGTATTATCACCATACTTGATTGAAGAAGTTGCATTTCCTCCATCCCTACTATTGATTCTGAAAAGATCCTTTTAACTCCTTGAGATGTGATCTATAACTGTAAGCTTGGGTTTACTATCCATTTTTTTATTTGACGGAGATCAATCTAGTTCATTTTCTGGATGGCCATCAGAGCTTCTTCTTTGCTTGTTATGGAATTATACTAGTTCTTTGGTATATCAATTTGACCCAGGGCTTCAGAGATAACATTTCCTTAAAAATCAATTAGTCCTTTGTCTAGTGAAGACAACGTTTCTAGACAAGCTTCATTTACCTCTCTGGAAAGTCTTTTGATTTTTGATAGATTTGTTTCACAGGCCTTTAAAGCTATATCACCTTTTATTTGTTTCGAAAGAGAAATATGATAAACATCTGAGGCATCATCCTTTGGTACCAATAAGATGACCTCTTGAAACTTAAATCGAGTTGAGTGAGCTTCCCCTTCTTTAATATAGATATCTTTTAGAGCAAGGTCTACTGCTTGGTAGCATTTCTAGATGGCATCAACCTTCATGAAGAGGTCTTGTTGGGATATTTCTAGTTTTTCATTTACCTCTAGTGCTTGAGTCTGAAAAGATGATATCTCTATTGATGTACCTTCAGTCAAGTCTAACCTGACTTGCAATTGTTTTATTAACTCTTCTTGTTGAGTGACAAATTCTGAGTTGGCCTATGAATTCTGATGGAGCTCTTCAAGGTTTGCTTGCAATTGTTGAATTTGATGTCTTTCACGAGATATAATCTGTTCAAAATCTCAGTTCATCTTATTCTTCAAATTCTGTTCGATCGTCATTATTTGATCTTGCAACTGCCGTACCAACTGGTCTCTCTATTTTAGCTTCTCAGCCAAATTTTCTACAGACCATTGATTAGTAGTGGCAAAAGCACCCAACAATCCTGCAACTTCCTTGGCAAATTCTATATCATCTGGGTTTTTTCCATCGTACACCATCCTTTTCCTTTTGACTATCGCTCCATCTTTCTAATGTGTTTCTTGTTTGATGATGGCCCTCCTTTTTTTGCTGAAGAAGAAGTTCGAAGAAGGCATCTCTTTGGGCGTAATTGGGGCGAGATCACTTATAAAAATGACTCCAAAACTAGGATTTCCGAAACTAGATTGTAAGGGTGTCAATGAAGTAATAGGAGAACCTGTCTCCGTAGACGGTTGTTTCTCATTAGTATTGGTAGTAGATGTGGCTGGTGTATAAGGATATGTATCCTTACCTTGCTCTAGGAAATCTTCGATCTGAGCCTTCGCTTGAGGGCCTAACAGATTTGATAATGAAGCTTCCACTTCCTACATTAAAATCTCGGTGCTCTTTGGGTTTTCCCCAATATCATGTTTGCAAGAGATCCCTGTTTGAAAACCCGAAGGCACACTTTCCTATGTAGGTGAAGTGGCTACCAATTCTACCTATAGTACTTTTGACAAGCTATTTCGTTTGTGTCTCTGAAAATTGTATAAATTGGCATGTTGATCTCAGGACAATGTTTGGACTCTATTCAACACTTACTCATAGGATCTGACCCCTTGAATACTTCATCATGTGGGGAGTTTTCATGCACGTATATAATCATGTTGTATTGTGCGAGGTGATTTTACACGATTCTGTGAGGGTTGTGCGTCTTAAATTCAATGTTAACCAACTTGACATCCTCCAAGGCTGCAACTTCCACTTTGGAGTGACCAAAGTCTAAAAGTGAAAACATACCAACATGGAGAGGGAAGGTAGGCCATACCATTTTCTGGGATGCTTTCATCTCTTTGCAGATGCCCCCTGTCACTGTTTTATAACCTACTTCTCGACATACTATCCGATCTATTAAAAACCTCGGTAGAGCATGTGGAGGGACCGAGCATCCAAAAACCTTGATGTAAGAGAAGTTTTTGTCAATGAACCAATCTGCTGTTTTGCCCAAATTTCCCATGATTCTGTCTAAAATTAGAGGGGGTGGACAACCATATAAAGCTATATGGACCAAAACTACTACATTGTGGCAGATTTCATAGAAGAAATCTTTGGCCTTTTCCTCCCATAGTTTGGAATGGTAAAAATGTATAGGTTCTATGATGGTTGGGGTCCAGCTCCAATTCATTAGTGGGAAATGGGTTATGAAGCATATGGCATCCATAATAGATGAAAACATGTAGAAAGGGCCAGACTGTCCCTTTGATTTAGTCAGCTGGTATTCGGTGATTTCTTTGGCCAAATTATTCGACAACATCTTGGCCCAGTTGAAAGAATAGCCTTCGACTAGCTCGTGCATAATTGGAACCCATGCCACTGGGAAATGGGTAGGAATTTTCTTCCCAAATAGCCTACATAGAATCATATCTACATAAATCATATGAGTATCCAATGACGATGTGGCGTAAATGCCATGAGCGTTAGCTCTAAATTTTTCTGGGTGACCCCATCAGGACTTGATTATATCAGGATAGATTTTGTCATATCGTACACACTCCTGTTGTTCAAACTTCAGCATGAACTCAACATTGTGATTATATTTAAAATTGGGGGATAAATTTTTGTATTACTTGTATGTGTTTCAGTTGGAAAGACCCAACAATAACCTTTTGAGTGTTGAAAACGATCCTAGTTTGGATGTCGACGTTTTCCAGGGCCCAACCTATCATGTTGTTATATGACATGAGCCTCGGCCGTGCAACTATATTGTGAAGCTTGGACTGGGCTCTAATTATGAGTTTAGCTCCGTAAGAATTGTCCACTTCGTCGTTGAAATCTTCTGGGCAATTTATAAACTCATGTTCCATAATCTTTAACACCTGTGTCCAAGATTTCACAGTGTCGATGGCTCGCGGTGTGGTATCTAATAGAAGATCTGTATTCGGGTTTGCACCTTCACTAGCTGCATCAGTCTTCTTCATCATCTTTCGTGGTGCCATGATATCGAAAATAGAACTAGGATACCTGTTGCAGAGGAAATTGCCTGAGCTTCTTACTCAGATAAAACTTAATGCTTTGCAGAAGATGAAAATGGAATTCAAAATCAAACATTTTTATTCACATCACGTGCATTGATTCGAGTATACCTGCATTGACGAAAAATTTATTAACCTTAATGAGATAAGTATACTTGGCGATCCACAACCCATGCTAAAAATCATTACCGTTGATTTGTGATAAATACCATTAATGTTCAGAGGTTCATGTTCGAGAATTTTGGATGAAAAAGATTTGAAATTTCCCGAATCGCGAATCCGCAGATGTTTAATTATGAGATAATACTTCTTAAAATATTAATTAATCACATTTAACTTCAAGTGCTTTGAATATTGAGACTTCGGGGTTTTTAAAAGTAGATCGAAAAGAAATCCCTGAAACCCGAAACTGCAAAAAGCTTAATTATCCGATAATCATTTTTAAGTTTTAATTAATCACATTTAAGTTCAAGCGTTTCGGAAATTCGGACTTCGGATATCTTAGGATGTGAAGAAAGGAAAATGTGCAAATTCCGAAGTGCAAAGTCGCTAACTATCTTTTAACCAAGATTAACATAATCAATGTAGATTTAATATTTAGACATTTTTAATGCTTCGTAGATTTGCGAGTTAGCTCTTTGTTATATTTCCGAAACGCCATTCCTGTAGTGACGTGTTGAAGATGATGTCATTCTAGATGACGTGACGAGACCAGGGGGTGCCACATGTTACTTAGAATCGTATGAATCTTCAGATGAAAATGTTGGAAATAAATGCCATGTGTTAACCCAGGGAAGGTTCAAAAGATACACGTGTACTATGACTCATGTCCTTTAAAGGTTTATGAAAAAGTGATAACAGAAACTTTTGGGTTTAGAGACTTTAATCGTGAGGACTTATCGAGACGCCCAAAGTGCGAAGCTCCAAAGTGACCTTTAGTGGTTTAACATTCTAACCATTAGGAGGCTCCAAAAATCTGGGAAAAGAAGGGATTGTTCGATCAATGGGGAACTTCATCAACGACGGATATTGTGCATGCCTTACGACCAGAAATAAATTTGATTTAAATTTCAAAAGTTGATTTTTGAGTTGCAACTTTGAAAAAGATGAAGTTGAGAAAGTAAAGCTCAAAGTTTAAGATTATATGCGTTCCAACATAGGCTCCATATGGGGATCACGTCTCCCTGTGAGGAATCAAAGAACAATAGACCAAGTACCTTTATTGGGTAAATGGAGTCATTATTGTATTTTTGGGAAACACCCTTGGGTAAAAATTCTACAGAGAAAGATTGAACTTCAATCGAATCTTAAAAACCTTCAAAACACATTTAATTACTGATCTCAAGTTAGGCTATTAATAGTTTCCTTTTCCTAAAACTGAGTTTGGTTTTGCTTAAGATAATCAAAACAACTTTAACTGGAATATCATACTTTGGTCGATTTCATTCGCATCAAGGCTAAGTAATTTCAAAAATTTATTTAGGGAATCCCTTGTCAGTTTAGAATGTAAATATTACCAGAAAGAGAGTTATATACCAGAGTATGTTATATACATGTATGACAACTTTACATATATCATAGATATTGCTTCACTACCAACAAGCCTGCTCAGTACCCCGATGAAGTTATCTATATCTCCCATTGAATTTCCTTTCACCACTTCAATTGGAATTTTTTCATTTTATTGAGATGAGGGCAATCATTACCTAAATTTCCTTTCATCATATCTTTTGGACAAAATGGGGGAAATCGAATTACAAATTTCCTTTCACCATTTGTGTTGGACTAGATGGGGGCAATCATTTTATGAATTTCCTTTCACCATCTATCTTATATTTATATTTTTTAAGTGGGGGAAATCAATTTTTATGTATTTTGATTGTACTCTACACTAAATCTCTCTTGATCTTCAATACATCTGTTCCTATAGGGAAAATATTATGGGGATTTTTTTTTTCCAGGGATTGGCCTTGAGCGAAATAATCGTTTAAAATATGTTAGAAGAGCTAAAGTTACCAGGATTAGCCTAGACATACTTTCTTTAAGTTAAAATCGGAGGAAAATATCGATTTTTGCCTAATCATGTTTTGAAGATATGTCTTTTAAGTTTTCAAAGTCAAGGCAAAATTCTTTCTTTCTATGATGACTTAAGGATAAGTAGTGAAAATCAGAATAGAGTAAAAGATTTTAGATAGGAAAAATGAAATAGAACAAGGAATCAGAGGGTTTGACGCAAAAGGATCTCATTTCCACACAAGTTCACTTGTTGATTATCAAGCTTCTCTTTTTAGACCCTTTGCTATTCTTCTTTTCTTTTCTTTTTGTTTTATTTTCATTTGATTTGGGTAGGCTTCTAAATTAATCAACAGCTTTATACTTTTCATATCCTTGATCATGTGACTATATTTACATGCGTATAACCTTGTTTATATCCGATAAGACCTTCTTTTAGAATTTTATCTAGAACAATAAGTATAGAAGTTCATACCTCGATTTCATTTATATTTTTGTGAGATCGGAAGA
>CBVK0100184799.1:0-18427 GCA_900067695.1 Picea abies
GTAATTTGGCAAGAGGCACCTAGGCCAGGAATTGGTCTCTGCAAATAAACTCTGAGAGGAAGGCGTTTTGTATAGAAGCCTCTGTAAGTAACAACTATGTTAAGAACTACTTGTGTGACGTTTGTAACTATTTAGCCAAGTTTGGCCCAGCTCATATGTAATAGAACCAATGGCTTACCATTACTTTTCTATAATAAAATCCCATTATCCGTTCCTGTCAAAAAAAACATAATACAACATAATCCTTTATCTTTTCTAGATTATTTATCAATTACCCTTTTTCAGAAGAGATGAAATCAATATTTAATATTATTAATATTTTATTTTTGATAATTTATTTTATTTTAATATTTTTTTAGTAACATAATACAACACATTTCTTTGTTTTTTCTAGATTGTTTATCAATTACTCTTCTTCAAAAGGAATGCAATCAATATTTAATATTATTAATATTTTAATTTTGATTTTAAGTTGTGAAACAAAAAACTAACCTATAATTCATGCAAATAACAATAAATTTAGTGAAAAAAAAGTAACATAAAAAAGTATGATAATTTAGTTATTATGTTTTAAATGTGAAATTTAATTTAGTTATTATGTTTTAAGTGTGAAATTTCCTTAGAGTACTACGATGAATTGAGATTTGAAAAGAATTCTAAAAGAAATGACAAAGTGAGAAGCTACTATCAAAATAACTTACCATTTGAGGATTATTTATTATTGAATTAGTAAAGGAAATGTTTTTGTTTGGCAAAAATACGACATCCACATCTCTTTTTGTAATGTTAAAGTAGGTTTATATCATATTAATGTGATGACGGAGTTTGTAATTTTATATGACATCATTTCCCATGGAGTGTTGAGGCTTTGTTTATAGATAAACAATTTCAAATAACTTATCATATTAAAATTGACGTAAATAAAGAAAGACATATATTTTTCAAAGTAAGTTGTAACTTGTTTATCTTTTTAGATTCTTACAGTTTCTAGTATTTTGAGGATAGATAAGTGTTATAATGAAACAAAAGATAAAAAAACATCCATGATAGCTATTATGTTAATTTGACCAATGGAGAAGCTAGTGCAACACCATACATTTCACCTTTATAGGTAAAGGCCTCCCACAAGTATAGCATTTCAAAGTCCCATCATTGGATAAGATTCTCGTTCGTTCAGTGCTTTGTAGTCAACAATGTGAATATGGTGACATTATGCATGCCCTATGCAATGATATGTATGTCTTATGCATAAAATATATGCAACTTATTCGTCACTAATGGTCTTTATCATCACCCCTATAATGCAACATGTTTCAAAGACTACAAGAATGTGATTCCCCCAATAAAATTTTGGGAAGAGTTTACTTCTCAAAAAAATAGTTATTATGATTACAAGTTTGTGAAGAGTTGGCTTCCCAAACATTGTATTTCACATAAATAGAAAAAATCGTGACTAGTTTAAATTGTACCAAAAAAAAATTATTGTTCACGTAAACACATCCAAACATAATGCTACAAACATGAAATTATTTTATCTCTAACATGCTTCTTTTACTCAATGAGGGCATCATTAAGAAATCTTATTTAAAATTTATTTGACTATGGTCGTAAGTGGTGAGAGTTGATATAAAGAGGAAAAGGAAGAGGGGGAGGAGGGAGAGGGAGAATAAAAAGGAGGGAAAGAGAGAGAGAGAGAGAAAGAGAGAGAGAAGAAGAAGAAGGAGAAGAGGAAGGGAGGAAGAGGTTTTCTTAAACCTAGTTTTTTTAATTATTATTAAATCTCATCTCCAAAACCCGAATCCCATATCACCTCCAAAACTCAAATCCCATCTCCAAAATTCAATTCCCATTCCCATCTCCAAAACCCAAATCCCATTTTGTTTTAAATCTGCAACTCCATTACCATCTCCAAAACCCAAATCCCATTTTGTTTTAAATCTGCAACTTTCAAAAAAAACTAGGGGGGAAATGACAAAAAACTTACCTTTGATCTAGCGATGCCCCACAAATCTATGTTTCCTACTCTAGTTGAGTGACCCAAAAATCCCTTTCAGCTCCAAGAAGCTCTTCCCCACACCCTCATGCAAAAACGAAATGAGGGGGGGGGACTCTTATTTCACTTTATATTATAAATGCATAGAAAGGGTGACACAAATATTCATTTTGTGTCGTCTATTTTTATTCTTTTTCAAACTCGAAGTTGAGTTTTCATCAATTATACATCCAATTTTTTAACACAAAATGGTGCATGCATTTTCTCCATGTTGACCTTGCATCATATCCACATCATCCTTTTTAATTCAATTCCAAGTAAATCATCATGTTAGCATCCCCCAATTTGAGGCTAAACTATGAAAGAACAATGCAAACATGATGCTCATTGATGTAATAATGATGCTAATCGATGAAAACATGATGCTAATCAATGCAAACACAATGCAACTACATTGCAAATACATTACAAACACGATGCTAATCAATGAAACATGATGCAAAGATGACATAGAAATGATGCAAAGATGGTTCAAAAACAATGCACACACAATGCTAATCAATGCAAATATGGTGCAATCATGATCCAAACATGATGCAAGGATGACATAAACATGACATAAACAAAACATAAAAAATTATGCATACAATCTACAATCAACTATAATGACATACAAATGGAACTATAACAATGCAAAACATGATGCAAACATGAATTTAAAAAAAAAAAAAAAAAAGTGTGTTTAGTGTCATATGTATGACACTAATGCAACGCAATAAAAGTGTGTTTAGTGTCATATGTATGACACTAATGCAACGCAATGGTGACACAAAACTCTTGTGGAAAAACCTAACACATGCCGGCCAAAAAAACTTGACCAAGGTTTTGAGGGAAATAGTGATGCTACAAACCCATATTATATTAATGTCTCTAGGGTATTGATAGGTCCCGAGTTAAGATGGATCTACACTAGTTGTAGTAATATACAACTACATAAAAAATTAAAATTGACTTTGATAATATATTTCATTATATAATTTCCTCTGATATATATGTTCATTATACATTTTTCTTTAATGGTATATTTGCATTCTATCGACACTCAATAAATTCAAGTTTTATTTTTACATATTCATGGAAATTTTATTTGTGTATTTATATTCATATTCTAATCACATTTTTTTTATTTGCATTATATTTTTACACATTTTTTCCATTATGTTTCTCTTATTTCTATTTGGATTTTATTCCATGTTATTTTTCCTCATTATATTACAACATGTGATGTAGTCTTCCCTCACCTTTAGCATCCTACTACTAATATTTTCACCATATCACTACTTAAATCAAAGAAACTAGTTCATTTTGATTTGTATCATCACTTAAATCAGTGCACTCAATCATCTTGCAATATATCATTGCTAAAATTAATAAATCAAATTGTTTTTCATTATATAATTGAAATCAATGCACGAAATCATTTTGCAGTGTATAATTATTGAAATGAATGCTACAATTAATAGTTTTCTTAGTCCAAAAATTCCCCTCTTAGTCAAAAAATTACACAACTAGGGCTTGTGTCATGGTACTATTACTTGTGTTAAGGAGAAATATGAGTAATTATATGGTTTGAAATCCTTGGCTTTTGGCCTCAAACCACATCTTAGACCATGAGACCTACTTTCAATCAATGAAATTCATCTAATTGGAATCTCATAACCCTTGTATTCCACCCATTGTCCAAATATTCATCTTTGAGGGCATCGTGGTTTGAGGCCCTATGCCCTACACATTATCCGTATAAGTAGTGTTTAGGGAATAAGACCCAAGTTATCAACATCAAATCTTATCTTGGGTTAAGAGAGACATCCTTGGTGACTCAAAGCTCAGAAATTAATTTGTATGCCACTCATGGTCCAAAATATTCCATCCCAAGGGACCATGTCATGATTTAAGGCCTTATGCATTCCCCTCAAGCCATAAAAGAAATATTATGGGATTAATCCCATTTCTTTTTACCTTGAAGAATATCTTGGGCAAAGAGACTCATGGCACTTGCATTCCACTTGGATGCTAAAGAACCCTAACCATGGCCTTGAGAACAATTCCTAGTTGGAGCTTGAGACACATTATTATTTAGGGAATGTGTCGTGGTTTAATAATGGCACTTGTATCACTCTAGTAGGCTAGAGATACCATGCAATGGTCTTGTTTGATGGTTTAAGGATGTGTTCATGGCATTATAGCCCAAGAATATTTATAGGTTGTAGTTGTTGTTCATGGTGCTTGAGCCCAAGAAGATTTGATTAAGGAAAAAGGCTCTTAGTGTCCTCTCCTAATCTTGGTTAGACCTCAAGACCCATTCTTAGTTCATAACTAAATGTGCACATATCCCACTTGGAGGCGAATGACACCCTAGAGAGGTCATATGTGGTCATTTGAGAACTCTTCCATGGTATTTGAGCACGATAAGAAAGGTTTAGGGATAGAGGCTCTTACTTCCTTACCTTGATTATGTCCAAGAACTCGAGACTCATCCATGATACTAAAGACCTCATAATGGCACCCATATTCAACTCAGGTGCCAAATACTCCTTAGGAGGGATCTTGTCATGATCGTTAATTGTTTTTCATGGTTCTTGAGCTCAAGAAGGTTCAATTAGGGCTCAAGGCATTTTCCCACCCTTGACCATGTTTAGGTCTTGGCATCCATTTCTAGTGCACAAAACCTAATCATGGCACATGTATCCCACTCAAAGTCCTACAAAGAACACTTACAAAGAAATATTGTGTTGGTTTGAGGACTTGTTCAAAGCTCTTGAGCCTGAGAAGATTCAAGAATATCTTGAGGCACTTGTTTTCCTTCCTCAACCATGGTTAAGGCCCTATGACCCATCCTGACTGTACAAAACCTCCTAGTAGCATCCATATCCAACTCTGATGCCAACGAACCATAGAGAGTGCATGTGTTATGATTTGTAGGTGTTATTCATGGAGAAAAAGCCCAAGAAGCTACATTTATGCCCTAAGGCCCAAGTGTTATACTCCCTCACTTGAGCTTGAGAAGTTTTATTTAGGGATTAAGCCCCTTTTTTACACCCTTGACCATGTTTTGGCCTCAGACCCATTTCCACTAAACAAAACCTACTCATGGCACATATATCCCACTTGGATGCTAAAAAACCCCATCCATGGCCTTGAGAACTATTCACAGTGTGAGTTTGAGATACATTTTTATTTAGAGCATGTGTTGTGGTTTAAGCATGACACGCATATCCCTCTAGTAGACTGGAGATGCCATGCAAGGATCTTGTGTGGTGGTTCAAGGATGCATTCATGGAATTATAACCTGAGAAGCTTCATGGGTTGTAGGTGTTGTTCATGGTTCTTGATCTCAAGAAGCTTCATTTAAGGAAAAAATATCTTATTGTCCTCCCGTAACCTTGGTTAGACCTCGAGAGCCATTCTTGATTCATAGTTAACCTAGGCATGGTGCCTATATCCCACTTGGAGGTGAATGACACCCTACAAAGGTCCTACATGGTGGTTTGATGACTCTTCCATGGTGTTTGAGCATGAGAAGCAAGGGTTAGAGATGGAGGCTCTTGTTTTCCTCCCTCGACTATTGTTAAGCACCCAAGACCATCCATGATGCGCAAGACCTTGCAATGGCACCCATATTCAACTTAGGTGCCAAAGACTACTTGGGGACGATGTTTTTCATGATCTTTAGGTGTTTCTCATGGTGCTTGAGCTCAAGAATTTTCAATTAGGGCTCGAGGTCCTTATTTTCCCCCTTGACTATGTTTAGGCCATGACACCCATTTCTAGTACACTAAACATAAGCATGGCACGTGTATACCACTTAGAGTCCTACAAAGGACTCATGTGTTGGTTCGAGGGATTTTTCAAAACTCTTGAACCTAAGAAGATTAACAATATCTCAAGCAACTTGTTTTACTTCCTCAACCATGGTCAAGGCCCCATGTAACGTACCCAACTCCATGATGAGCCACATTACTACCATTCTAACTTTGTAACATGTCATACTTTTTAAAATTTTATTCAACCCATCTCACATTACCATAATTACCATTTATGATACCGATATGTTCTTTGTCCAGTTATATAAAGAAATATGTGTGCAAAATGACAATCAATCTCATGCACATTCATATAAACATACATAATCAAAACAACATTATGTTCATTAGAAATCCCAACATTTTTATCGGTAAAATACACACAAACAACTCAAAGGATAATGCAAAAACCATAACACATATCTTATGAATAAATGTCACCGACTACTTGTGTATGAAGGATGTTCCTCCCAACCATGGGCTCTGTTGCTCTAGTTCTCTTAGTAGCAGGCCACCCCCGAGTTAGGGCTATGAGTCCACAAGGACAAATGACCCTTATGGTTGGATAAACTCCCTCACACAACCCAATACCAATAAATGACAACATACAAAATCCTACAGCCTTTTCCACCACCCAAATCTCTTCCCCTGCCTACACCACCCCAAGGATGGAATCCCCTTCTCTGCCTTATATTCCCTCAGGCAATTCTCACCCCCTTCAAGTCTCTAGTGTATTTTTTCTAGGAATCTCAATGTCGGAGGCTCCAAAAAATTCATTGTCTATGAAGTCTCAATCACAACAATCCCATGTTTATTCCTGTAAGCAATTTCATATAACATATACGTGATAGGCATCCCTATCCTTTCATCACATGTATAATAGTCTAATTTGGTACAGGTTAATGGTCAACTCCATGCATAACCAGAGAGTGAACATAGTCTAAGAAATGAACATGAAGAATAATGGTCAAATTCCCCAAACTCAGGGAACTAGTATGTATGTTCTCAGCTTACCACTTGGCACCCAAGGAACTCCACCTAGCTCCTTGGCATGCATTCCCAAAATTATTTTTCCTTTAGCATACTTTAAGGTAAGTGGACTTGGGTTTACAGTATAATAATATGTTTTAGACTTTGGCCCCGCTTGGCCCCCTTAATCCCCTCTCACAAATAAATTATAATAAAATAATATGACTTTAGGCTTTGGTCGACCAAGGCAATATTTCATTCAAGTACAAGACAAGTCAACCAAACAGTCAATCTAGTTGACCAAACAGTTGAACCAGTCGACTAGACATTCGAGACAGTCGACACATGGAAAAGTCAATTCTCTCTCATGGAATCATAGCCACCCAATGTTATTGTCCCTCTTGTATTGCAACCATCAATGCCTTTTTATTAATAACTTCGATACAAAATATACATAGATCAGACCTCAACATATTATTCGGCTCGCCGACCTATATAACATTTGTACATATACAATTACAACCTCGGGGTCAAACTGGGGGTATTACATTTCCCTCCCCCTTATTTTTTGCACTGTCCTCATTGCACATCACCATACATGTGTCCATATATATAAGTTTTACATCAAATATCAAAATAGTTGTGGGTATGCCTCCTTCATAGCATCTTCTAGCTCACATTTCACATCCTTGGGGTTGTAACAGGTGCACTGGACCTTTACCTGCCCAATGGATTTGTTCTGGAACACCTTGACTTTCCAATCTAGGATGTGCAATGGCTCCACTTGAAAGTCTCCTTTGGGTTCCACCTGAATCAAATTCCAATCAACAACATGGTTATGGTCATTCACATACTTTTTCAATAAAGACAAATGAAATACATTATGCACGTTCATGGAAGTAGTAAATGCAAGCATCTATGCAACTAGCCCTATCCTATCCAATATCTCAAATGGCCCACAAAATCTAGTTGCCAACTTAGTCTAGTTGCCCAACTTTAGTGAGCTTTTATTGGTCTTCACTTTCAAGAACACATATTCTCCCACTTTGAATTCTCTGTATATTATTCCTTTGTATATATAGCTTTTCTATCTATCATGTGTTGCTTTTAAATTATGCTTGATTTTCACTATATGCTCTTCCATATCCTTGAGCATCTCTGGCCCAAGCACTACCCTATATGTTAGATTGTCCCAGCTCACTAGAGTATTTGTAGTATACCTAGGGAGGTAATATGTGGTACCCAGGGAGGTAATATGAGGTACCTAGGGAGGTACCCAATGGTAATGTGGTTATGTATTATTAGTGGAGGTCATTCAATGTAAATTGGAATAGGTCCACTATATTATTAAATAAGGCCCACTATGGTAGTTAGATATACCAATATGAACATTATAAATGTGAGAAGGCTTTCTAGAATATTCCTTCTCTATAATGTACCTAGGAGATAGAGAGAATGCCATATAAAGAAATGTAAGCAATGTATTGAATCATAGTGAAGAATATTGTTATTGTAACAAGCAAGGATTGTTTGAGGATTTTTATCCTTCCCTAAGGATTAATATATGTTGTTACCCTACCTCAAGGGTTTTGACCTAGGGAGGTAATATGTGGTGCCTAGGGAGGTACCCAATGGGAATGTGGTTATGTATTATTAGTGGAGGCCATTCAATGTAAGGTGGACTAGGTCCACTATATTGAATGGCCTCCACTAATAATACATAACCACATTCCCATTTGGTACCTCCCTAGGTATACTTCAATATTACACTTTCTTCCATATAAATATTCAAATGGGCTCATCTTCAATGAGGCTTGATACCCATTGTTGTATGCAAACTCCACCAAATGTAGGTATTCTTGCCACTTGGATGGATTTTCCATCACATACATGATCAACATGTCTTCAATCACTTGATTAACTCTCTCTATTTTCCTATCTATCTGTGGATGACAAGTTGTATTGAAGTTTAGATTTGTGCCAAATCCCTTGAACAATCCCTTCCAAAAGTTTGAGGTAAACTTGGAATCTCGATCTAACACAATTTCCTTAGGCACTCATACAGCCTGGAAACTTCTTTCATGTAAATCTCAGCAATATTATCTGCCTTATGATTAATATTGAATGGGATAAAATGTGCAGCCTTGGTCAACTTGTCCACCACCACCATTATTAATTCGTGTTGCCTTATTGCCATGGGCAACTTGGTGATGAAGTCAATGGTGACTACCTTCCCCTTCCACTTTGGAATTGGCAATGGTCTAGAAAACTTGTTGGGTGTCCATGCTCAACCTTCAGCCTTTGGCATTCCATGCATTTGGCTATGTACCCAACCACATCCTTCTTCATGTCTATCCAAAAATATTGGTTCTTTATTGTTGCAATGGTCTTCTAATAGCCTGGGTGTCTATCATACAAAACATTATGTGTCTCCTCTAATATCAAATTCCTTTATTTGTTTGAGTTAGGAACATATACTTTGTTTTTGGCATTAATATTCCATCATGTCCTAGATCATATTCTTTGTACTTTGGTTGTAATTTACCTTCTTGTATGCTTTCCTTGACTTGTAAATAATGATGGTCTAATTTTGCATCTCCAAAAACTATGTCTTTTAAATTAGACCTATAAATGTGTATGGTTGTATCATGCGTCTCTTGCGCCCTCCTTCTAAGTGCATCTGCCACTTTCTTCTCCTTGCCTTTGATGTGCTTGATATCAAAGTCACATTCTTTGATAAATTCTAGCCATCTAATTTGTTTGTAATTTAGTGTTGGTCGCTCAAACAAATATTTCATACCACTGTGGTATATCCTCAACTCAAATTTTCTACCTATAAGATAATGCCTCCACATATTTAAGGCATAAACTATGGCTTCCAACTCTATGTCATATGTGGCATAGTTCTTCTCATTCTCTTTCAACTTCCTTGACTCATAACATACCACATGCACTTTTTGTGTAAGGACTCCACCAAGCCCTTCCTTGCATGCATCGACAATGCACACTATGAAATCATCCTCTAGATCAACAATCTTCAAGACTGGTGCACTTGTCAATAAGTCCTTTAGATTCTAAAAGTTTTCTTCACATTTAGAGGTTTGTTCAAACTTTATCCCCTTCTTTTGAAAAGAAGTGATGAGATGTGCAATATTTGGAAATCCTCCAATAAACCTCCTATAATAACCTGCAAGTCCCATGAATGATCTAACCTCTGTAGTATTCTTTGGTTTAGGCCATCCTCTGATTGCCTCAATCTTTTATGGATCCATTGTTATGCATTCCTGTGAAATGATATGCCCCAAGTAGTGGATTTTCTTTTGGTAAAAGGAACATTTTCTCAACTTGGCATATAGTTAATGCTCCCTTAACACATGTAGCACCATCCTTAAGTGCTTCTCATGTTCTTATTTTGACTTGGAATAGATAAGTATGTCATCCAAGAAGACAACGACAAACTTATCCAAGTA
Source organism: Picea abies (assembly GCA_900067695.1). NCBI lineage: Eukaryota > Viridiplantae > Streptophyta > Pinopsida > Pinales > Pinaceae > Picea > Picea abies. The sequence continues at coordinate 10,296 of CBVK0100184799.1, forward strand.
ATTTCTGAAAATATCATTCATTAGACACATAAAGATAGCTAGTGCATTTTTCAATGCAAATGGCACCATAAGAAATTCATAATTCCCATATCTAGTTCTAAAAGTTGTCTTACTGATGTATTGATCTTTGATCCTCACTTGATGGTACCTTGATCTTAGGTCTATCTTGGAAAATGCATTTTCTCCTCTTAGTTGGTCTAAGAGATAATCAATTTTGGGGAGAGGCTAGTTGTTATTTATTGTATCTTTATTCAATTGACTAAAATCAATCCATAGCCTTAAGGTTCCATCATTCTTCTTCACAAAGAGTATTGGTGCTCCCCAAGGTGAGACACTTGTGTTGGGTATGTGTTGTATTCTTTGCATGACCAAACCTAGTGTTCGTGTTGTGTTGGGTGCACATGGGGGGTCATAGGCGGTGGGATCCCCCTTGTGTGGAGGTTTGGGGGCAGCACCCCCGAAATAGTTTTTGGTAGTTTTTATGTCCATTTTTAGCGGTTTTTCGGCACATGGTTTTTGTCGATGGTTTTCTAATTTTGGTTAAGGATTTAGGGTTGTTGACTAATCTGGTTCAATGGATTAGGGGTTTTGGATTCCATGGGATCCTATATATATTGTATTGTAAACAATGAAGAAAGATTATGAATACAATATTAGAGGTGCAGTTCTACACAAGTTGTTAGTTTTCCTAGTTTGGGTTTCCAGGGTAAAATCTTTGTGTAATGTGTGTGTGTGTGTGTGTCATTATATCTTTTCTGTTTTTATTAAGAATCTATTTGCAATAATAAATTGTACAAGTTTAAAATCTACATTTGGTATCAAAGTTGTTATTGGCTTCAGGGGGACGCATTTGTGGCGAAATGTTTGGCTCATGTCTATGATAAACATTGTTACAGTGGGATATTTATGGTATCGATTCTTCAGGTGAAAAGAAATGGTGATCAATTCAAAAAATCTATGTAAATCTTGAGAAATGTATGTATCTCTAGGGTGGAAAACTTGGGATTTTCACAAATACATCTTCGTACTCTTGTAGCACTGAAAAATATTCAAGACTTGGACCTTTTCCCTTAGTTGTCTTTTCCACATGGGTTGCAAGCATTTGGCATCCTTTTATGAAGCACCACTTCAACTGTAAGGCTGAAATTTCCCTTATAGAAATGGGTCTTGGGGTCCCCTTCACTAAGCTTTGTTTCCCTTCTTCATTAAGACATGTAAATGTCTTGTTATGACAATATAACATAACATGATGTTGGTCCAACCAATCCATTCCAATAAACATATCATAATATCCCAATGATATGATATTCAAATTTGAAATTGTGTTTACTCCATTCAATTCTATGGGATAGCTCTTAACAATCTCATTAATTATTCTCTTGGTCCTAGTGGCTAGATGTGCCAACCATGAATTTTCAAAAGTGTCCCTCTTCAAATGAAATATGCCCATTATATTAGGATAAATGTAACTATGACTTGATCTCAAGTCAATTAAAATAACAATAGGTTGATTTGTAATCTTACCTTCTACCTCAATCATATGAGACTAATGTTCTACATGTCGATTCTCTAGGGATGCATATATCCTTGGAACACTTCTTCCCACATCTTCCACTGTAGTGGCTTCCTGAATATTGTGGAAAGGTCTCATTCTATCCACTCTATGAGAGCAATCTATGTACCTATGATCTCCCTTACAACCCCAACACTTGATTGGTTGTCTTTTTCTTTTCCCAAAAGATTATGCCATCTTGGACTCACTTTGATCTATCTGATCTTGCTAATAATAATTAGAGTTGTTCCTGAAGAAAGGTGGCTTGAATCCTTTCTTCCTTTCATCCACTTTATCATTTTTCTTATCTCTCCAAGACTTCAACACCACTATTCTTCCTTTATTATTCTCATATAGGTACTTGGCCTTCCTAATGGCCTCCTCTAAAGTTCAAGGTTCATCAAATTGAATCTTGTCTCTGTAAAATGATGGCAATCCATTCAGGAATATCTAAATGTTAACCTTCTCACCATTGATGAATCCCACATACCTCAACAACTCTAAGAATTTCTTCTCATATTCTTCCATAGTCATGTTCCCTAGCTTGAGTTCAAAAATTTCTTCTCATATTCTTCCATAGTCATGTTCCCTAGCTTGAGTTCAAATTGCATCTTCTTATCATAATAATGCTCTGAGAGGTATTGTTGTTGGAAATACCTTTTAAAATTCTTCCAAGAGACCTCCTTTTCATTAATGTGCTTGATTTTCTTCAGTTGGTCCCACCACGTAGAAGTTGTTCCTTGAAGATGGTAGATGGAAATCCTTGCTTCAAGGTTTGATGGGTAATTATGCAACTGGAAGTACTTCATAATTCTGAGCAACTAAGACTTAGCCTCTTCTCCCTTCTTGTTCTCTCCATCAAAAGTTGGTGTCTTGATCTCCCTTAGCTCCCCTTGCAAACTATCAAATTCATGCCTTCTCCTCCAATGCCTGAGAAGAGAAATTTTTGGACTGCTTTATGATTCTACAAATGAATACAGTTTCATGTTTGAATGGCTAGGTGAATGATGATGTTTGTCAGTTCTACTAGCACTTCTTGAGTGCTTGGATCATATGTAGTTCTCCCTTTTTGTATTTTGTTTACTTTATTTCTCATGTCTTAGACCAGAGTCAACCCTAATTTTCCTTTGCAATTGGTTCAGACTCTATAGAAACTGAATGTTTATAACATTATATTCCTATTGAGATATTATTATTCTCTCGTTATCATCCTAGTATCTATGTACTTCCATCCTTAAACTATTCATGGTCCACCAACTCTACTGGCTCCACTCAGCTTCTATGGCCATTGGATTATATTTCTTCATTTCCTAGGTTTATATCCAAACCCCTCACTTCTTCATGGTTGTGAGTTCCCTGATCATCCTCCATGTTCATGGTCCTCATGCTAAGTTAGATATGTTCTGAAAGTAATACTAACTCTGCAAGAAATGTGCATACAAGTAGTTCTATTGGACATTATGCACATGGTAAATTTTGCATTCATTAGACATAATCATTTCTAAATCATATTTTCAATTAATGTAGTCATGTCTCATTCTGAGTGCTGAATTGAAAGTTATGTCTCTTTGAAATTAGCCATCCCCCCCCCCCCCCCCNNNNTTTTCTACACTTGTCTCACTGGTGTAATTAATCTCAGAGGCCAACTTCTACCACCTATAGAAGAAAATCTATTAGAAACTAGAATTTTTTTTTCTATCGGGCACTGATAAATGGGTGCTAGTGAGTACACAAAAACTCTCATATTGTTTTTTAGATACTCACGTCGAATTCTACAACAATCTAGAATCGTTGACTTTGTCCTTTTTACACTTTTTTTGGACTTACAATTTTTATCCAAACTAGTTATCTCCCAAAGGAAGTGGAATTGAAAAAAAAAATCTAGAACAAAGTTGTATGTCTTACTAAGGAGGTAGAATGTCAAGTCATATAATTTTTCCATATTTGTGATCTGGGTTCCCTTTTCCTCCTCAAAAGATCTCAAAAATCTCCAAAAAGTCTCCTGAAATAGTGGATTATGTCCTTTTTTCGCATCCTTGTTCCAAACCCCTTGGAATTTGGACAAATTATCCACTAGATATTTTTCATGTCTGCTTCCTCGACTTACTGTAAAAATTTCATTAGTCACCACGCCTCTGTTAAGGAGTACCATCATGTTCTTCAAAAACAACTAATTTACAATTTCTAGAATTTGGAGCAAAATTGACCAATGGCCCTCACTAGCACTTATGTATTCCTCTTCACTATGGACATATCTCTAATCTTTTATTCTCATGTTATTACCAAAACAAGATTTTGGATATAGGCTTGTTTTTTTTTTAAATTAATTAACCTTATCTTTTGCGACATGGTTCTCCTCTTGATTTCTGGAGAACATTGATGAATTAATCCATCTTGTGAACCCTCAAACATATTCTTCTTTGAACCACATTTCTAACATTTTACTTGTTGGAGGGTTGATTTGATTAGTCGACTAAGCCAAGCATTCGACCACTATAATATATAAATCGATTGTGGAGACAAGGTGACTAATTAGTTAAGTTAGTCGATTGTTGGGTTGGGTCGACCAATATAATATGTCAGTCGACTAAGTATTCAAGCCAATCGAACAAAGAAACACGTTGGTCGACTAGGTAGTTGACTTATTTGATCGTTGGGTCCTGTCAACCAAAGAAATATGACAGTGGACTGCAGAGACAAGTCAACTAAGCAGTCGATATGGTCAACCAAAGAAACACATTAGTCGACTAGGAAATAAAACTGGTTGACCAATGCAATATATCATTCAGCCTATCTTAATCACTTTCTCCATGGGTTTCCTCTAGAAATTGGGATTGTTTGGCTCAATTTCGCCCAATTTCATCTAAGAGACTTTCTTAAACAACATGTAGTCATACTCAAACTTATGTTTCTACACTTCGTAACTTATGGTTCTTGGCCCATGTAGGTGTAGTGTTGAAACCTTCGCTCTGATACCAATTTGTAATGTACCAAGCTCCATGTTGAGCCAAGTTACTACCACTATGACTATGTAACATGCTTTCCTTTTAAAAATTCTTTTGACTTGGCGTATCCTTAGCTTTGATACCAACTTGTTCTTTGTCTAGTTATATAAAGAAATATGCATGCAAAATGATAATCAATCTCATGCACATTCATAGAAACATACATAATCAAAACAAAATTATGTTCATTAGCATTCCCGACATTTTAATCAGTAAAATACACACAAACAACTCAAAGGATAACACAAAAACCATAACACTTATCTTATGAAGAAATGTCACCGACTGGCTACGTACGAAGGATGTTCATCCCAATTGTAGGCTATGTTGCTCCAATTCTCTTAGCAACAATCCATCCTCGAGCTGGGGTTGTGAGTCCACAAGGAGAAATGACTCCTATGGCTAGATAAACTCCCTCACATTTCCCAATACCCAACATATGACAACAATCCAGTACAGGTTAATGGTGAACTTCACACATAAAGAAAGAGTGAACAGAGTCCAAACAATGAATAGGAAGAATAATGGCCAGATTCCCCAAACCCAGGGAACTAATATGCATGTTCTCAACTTACCACTTGGCTCCCAAGGAACTCCACCTAGCTCCTTGTAAAGCATTCCCATAATGATTTTTCCTTTATCATACTTTAAGGTAAGCGGACTTTGGTTTACAATATAATAATATATTTTAGACTTTGGCCCCTCTAGGCCCCCTTAAGCCCCTATCACATATAAATTATAATAAAATAATATGAATTTAGACTTTGGTCAACCAAGGCAATATTTAAATCGACTAGACAGTCAAACCAGACGACCATCAGGTCGAGTTGACCAATGGAATAAGTCAATTATCTCTCATGGAATAGTATCTCCCTAGTGTTATCATCCCTCTTGTATCGCAACCAACAATTTGTTTTTGTTAATAACTTTGATACAAAATATACATAGATCAGCCCTCAACCATACTATCTAGCTCACTAGCCTATATAACATTTGTACATACACAATTACAACCTGGGGGTCAAACTAGGGGTATTACACCCTAGGTCCATCCTTAGTGCACAAAACCTCCCAATGGCATTCATAACCAACTCCAATGCCAAAGACCCCCTAAAGAGTGCGTGTGTTGTGACTTGTATGTGTTGTTCATTATGATGGATCTTGAGAATCTACATTTAGGGCCTAAGGCCCAAATGTTTTCCTCCCCTAAAAATTGTGTTTGAGCCCAAGAAGTTTCAATTAGGGTTTAAGCCCCTTGTTTCCCCACTAACCATATTTAGGCCTCAAGACCCATTTCCATTGCACAAAACCTGCTAATGAATATTGACCATGGCCTCAAGAACCATTCCTAGTGTGGGCCCAAGACACACTAATGTTGAGGTCTTGCATTTTGGTTTAAACATGGTTCCCATATCCCTTTAGTAGGCCAAAGATACCCTACAAGTGTTACATGTCGTGGTTCAAGGATTTGTTCATGGAATTATAAAACATGAGAAGCTTCATCGATTGTATATTTTGTTCATGGTGCTTGGGATTAAGAAGTTTCATTTAGGGCACAAGGCTCTTATTGTCCTCCCGTAACCTTGGTTAGACCTTGAGACCTAGTCTTGGTTCACAACTAAACTAGTCATGGCAACGATATCCCAATTGGAGGTGAATGATACCCTACACATGTCATATGTGTCGGTTTGAGGACTCATCCATGGTGTATGAGAACCCCTTATTTGTGGGACCAAGGACCCCCTTTGCCCAACGATTTGACTAGTAAATTGTACGGAGGTATACATACCATACCCCCTCTGGATTTGAACTTGTGACCTCTAATTATAAATATTATATCTAATTCTCTATATGGTTTTATATTTGATTATTTATATATATTTAAATTTTCTATCTGAATCTTTTACATCCTAAGTGGGCCTAATGGTTAAGAACATGTGTTTCCTCCAAAGAGGTCACAAGTTCAAATCTAGAGGAGGGTAGGGTATGTATACCTCCGACAAGTTCAAATCTAGAGGAGGGTAGGGTATGTATACCTCCGTAGACTTTACCATTGTTGAGAAGGTCTCATACACCAATTTGGTGTTTGGCTTAACCATAACCTTAAAAATACATTATTATTATTATTATATATATCTAAACTCTGAATCTTTTATATAATATATATAAATTATGTATATGAGTCTCTTATATAAACCATCGAATTAAGTACGCTCTTCGCAAATATAAAAAATCTCGTTTGAAAATAAGTTCGAGTTCTATAATATAATCTCATTGATGTTGCTATATAATCAATAGCATTAGTCGACCTATATTAAGTATTTCATAGTATTTCAATGTTTTCATAGTATTTTTATCAATGTTTTCATAGTATTTTATTTTAATGTTTATGAAACTCAAACAAATAAAAAAAGCAAGCATTGAGATAATTTGGTTTTGTTTATGAATGATGTTAAATAAAAAAATTGTTTTAAGTGTTGGCTTTTTTTTTGTTATATTTTCTATTAATTTTGTTTAAAATTTGGTCAGAAAATGTTGGATCTACAAATTTCAATGGTTACTTCTATATAATTTCAATGTTGCAAGGGTTTTTCAGCACCCTGAATCCATTTCTACATTCAGAAATGCAATTTAAACAACAAGAAATTGTGATTTTGTGTAGATTTATGTCGACAAAAGGGCCAAAACTTAAAACCCAATAAAATAAAATAAAATAAAACATGGAAAACTTTACTTACTTTACTTATGGATGGTTAAAAATGCAAAGAAACTTTGCATAAATGTTTTATGAATGGTTAAAATTGTGTGTAAGTTATTATCCAAAAAGGCTAGCCCATTATTAGAGTCCAGACCAACTTAAAATGTAAGGACTAATAATTTACAAAGCATTCAAGTCAAAGAAAATCATTTAATCATACAAAAGTATATCATTGTATTATGTAAACAAGAAACAAGAAATGGATTAAGCTTGTTGAAAAACCCCTAGGACACTAGGATTATACAAAAATAATCATTCCAATATGTAGATATGGGTTCTAATCTGCCACTTTCCGTGTTTTAACATTTTCCTCGGTAACCCCTAGGACACTAGGATTATACAAAAATAATCATTCCAATATGTAGATTCAACAATTTCTAGCTATATTTCAGGTAAATATCTCTAAAACAAATCCCCAGAAAAAACAAAAAACATAAACATATAACAGTTAAGCTATGTGAAAAACATATAGAGTAAATCAAAATCAAAATCATTTAAATCATCTTTGATACCATTTGTTATCAGAGGCTTCCTCCATCGAAGAATGAAGCTTGAAGTATTTGCCTTAGTTTTCTGCTTTTGTCGATGCTTTCTTTTGCAATCTCAGCTTGAACCCAGCGACCCCTTAGGTGAACCCAAGAAAATCCCAACTTGAACCTTCAAACAGCACAATGCCTTACTACCCTTAGCGGCCACCTGCCTAGCGGGACTTACCACGACGCTCTTCGAGACCTAAGCAAACTTCTGGAAATCTTCTCAGTGAACTTTCGACCAGCAGTCTCCAATGAACTTCTAACAATCGCTTCAGAAGGCAAAT
>CBVK0100184800.1:0-18420 GCA_900067695.1 Picea abies
CACTTTCAACATTTTGTTTTACACTTATTTAAAACACATCAAAATTTATTGTTGTATGCATTCATATTAGAGAGATAATCATAATAACCAACATGTTATAGATATAGAGGTGAAAACCTTGAAAGTATTTTATAGATAAATGTCAAAATAATTATCTCTGAGGACACCAATCCTCTTATGAGCACCAACTCATAAAATTTAGGAACCAAGCTGCAAATGAAAGAAAACACTAATCCTGTGTAGGCACCAACCTACACACCAGGAACCAACTTGGAGACGGGAACCTACCTGCAAATGAAAGAGGAAACCAATCCTATGTAGGCACCAACCTAAACACCAGGAACCAACCTAGAGACAAGAAACAACCTGTAAATTAAAGAGGACACCAATCCTCTATAGGCACCAACCTACACACTAGGCACAAACCTAGATGTTCTAAAATTCCTTTGAAAACAATTATGTCTAAAATTGACAGTAAACCACAACAAATATCTTCATAGAATACTCAGTGTTCTTCTTGATGAGGTTCCTGAGATATAAATTCTACTCTGCTTCATTGCTATTTCATATCCACTTCACTCCCCTTCTTGTCTCACTTAGCCTGATTAGGGGATTTTTATTTATAGTAATTATTTCCTTAATAGTTTGTACATGAACACATTGTGTATGGTTGGCTCAAGTTCCATTGATTCTTTTAATCAGGATACAAAACCCTCCATGAAATATGGTATTTTTTCCTTCTATTACACTCTATTTGGCTCATTGGTCCTCGACACTCAACCACCATTAAATCACATCCTATATTGAATCTCAACCATTGATCTATTCTTTCATGTTAGGACCACTAGGGTTCATAAACACTCAACAACATTTTGACACATAGAAATCATTCGATCGTCTCTTGATTAGATCGTGATCCTCAGATCTAACCTCCATAACTTTTGAACTACCAGGCTATCAGACCCTTTGGACCTCATCGCTTAGCCATCATTGGATTCGGTCCAGATTTGTTGTCTCCCATCGATTTAGCCTCTTTCATATTGACATGTATTATTTATGCATTAATACCCTTCTTGGTCATATTAGCAAGCTCCATCTCCACTAGGTTATCATGTCTTCGGAGTAATTTTAAAAGCGTAGCTCAGAAATATATGAAACTTCCACTCCAACCATCTTTCACCTTCCTCCTCGAAATCCAAACACTATCAAACTCTCCATAGTTGTTCTGTATGAATCTAACGATCATAGATCACCATCCTGATCCCACTATGTTACGCTTATACCAAGACACTCACACGTGGATGCCACATGTCAACCTCTCACTTGTTAATCTGATTTCCACGTGTCACTTTCTCATTCATCTATGTCACTGTCATGTGTCAATTTCATTCATCGATGCCAAATCCAAGATTTGTTTGCTACCACGTGTCACTCTAGTGGCCTACCATGTGTCTCTTCCTCGTTGGTTGATGTATTCAATTATGAATAGATCTCCACCATTAATCGATGTCCTTCTATCCTAGTTACTTCATCTACTTGACTCCGACGGCCCTGCTCCGACAAAAAATGGGATACTACCACACATTTTCTCCTTAACACTTGACCAGGGTCACTCTAAATCCATCATGTCTATTTATTGGATCTTCCTTCACCAATCCAGACCATTGATTAATCAAGTCAAAGTTGTTGGTTCATGTAGACACTGCCATGTGTCATTCTCATATCCATCCACCTGGATCATACCGAAATCATATGGATGGTTCATTGTACTATATTCGTTGGATCTCTTTCATCATTGCACCCTTTTTTACTCTGAAACTTCAACTCTGAAATACTTCTACCTTCTGACATGTGTCTTCTCTAGATCTATCAGTCGGAATCTCTATGAATTAATATCTGTCATCCATCGCTCTTTCTTTTTTGGAGTATTCTTCGTTGCCATATCCTCTTAACTCTGAATATGCTACTCTAAAGGATTTTCACTATAGCTTAATACTCCGACCTCAAACCTAATTCTAACCATCGATCTTTTTCCTCCACTCGATCAGTACCATCAATCGGATTTCTTTGTCAAGGTGTTTTCTGCTAACACTTAACTATGAAATTATTTCACCAATGAATCTGACTCCAAAATAAAAATTGATTCTAGTCATCGATCAGGAGAGATCTATATTCAATATCTAATCTCGATCGTCCATTTACTTATAGTGTGGAATAGCTTCTGTAGGCATCAGCTTCGGTCCGAAAAAATTAGCGATCGCGATCAACTCCTCAACTTAATCTAAAGGTTTTTGTTCCTTTTTTTTTTAAATTGTTTTCTCGATTTCATACTAAACTTCATCCTGATCATGTGTCTTCAATTTAATAATTTTTCTACTCCTCTGTTGATGCGGTCCATATTCTTTGTTGTACTTCTGCAGTCTATCTACAGGTTCGATCCTGGGACTTGTTATTCACAAAGGGTAGATATGCACAACACATGAAGGCCTTCATTGTCTCCCCCTATCATTGACAATAGTCGGTATTCCCTTGCTATGATATTAATGACTCCCATGACTACCTTTGACATCAATGACAAGACAGTTTCCTACAATATCCCCCTTTTTCATTGATGGAAACACATAATTTTTTATATTTCTATAGTTTGTTGTAATCATATCTTCCCTTTGTTCTTTTACTCTCCCCCTTTGACATCAATGGAAAAGGTTTTTTTTTTCTTTAGCTCTCCCTGATTTTATGCTCTTCCTTACACTGTACTCTTCATTTTTATTTGCAACGTGCAACCATATGCACTCTCCCTTGAGCTTTTGGTTCTACTGAGCTCCCAACAGCTTTCAGCTGAAGCTTTCACTAGGAAATGGGAATGACTCATATTTTATGTCTAAGATACTCAAATGTACCTCTAGACAGGGGTTTGGTAAACATATCTAAAAAAAAATTCTTAGTAGGAACATACTCAAACTTAACAGACTTATCATTCACCTTTCTCTCAGAAAATGATATTTGATTGGGATATTCTTTGTCTTTGACTGAATTATTGGGTTCTTGGAAATGCTAATGGAACTGGTATTGTCACATAGTATAGAAATTGTTTGCTTGCATTCTGCCTTAATATCTTGCAGTGCTTGCTTCATCCAAAGGATTTGTGTGCAACAATATGTTGTTGTAATGTACTCTACTTCTATCGTGGATAAGGAAATTGAAGATCTTAACCAAGATATTGAAAAACTACCCAAAAAGAATGCTCCACCACTTGTTCTTTTCTTGTCATCAATACTACTTGCCCAATCTACATTAGTGTATGTTGTTAAAGTAAAAATCTCTCCTTTTGGATAATAGAGTCCAAAATTCATTGTGCCCTTCAAGTCTCTGATAATTCTCTTGACTACCATCACATGTGATTCTTTTGGTGCATATTGAAATCTTGAAACCAATACAACAACTTGCATAACATCAAGCCTTTATGTAGTTACCTATAATAGGCTACCAATCATTGATATGTACATGGTGTGATTAGCCTCTGGTGATTGAACATCCTTTCTCAGCTTACAACATGTTGTCAAGGGAGTATTGACAGGATTACAATCTTCCATATTGAACTTATTTAACATCTCCTTAATGTATTTTGTATGTGATATGAATATGCCTTTATTTGACTAAGAGATTTGAAGTCCTATAAAGAAGGACAACTTGCCTAGCATGGACATCTCAAATTATTTTCACATGTTCTTTGAGAACCTTTGACTCGGATCATCAAAGTCGCTTCCAAAGATGATGTCATCTACATAGACCACAATGATAATTATATTTCCATTTTCTTCTTTGATGTAACTGTTACTTTCTTATGTTTCTCTCTCGAATCCTTGTTGTTGTAGGTACTTATCAAGCCTCGAAAATCGTCCTCTGGGTGCTTTCTTTAGACCATAGAGGGATTTCTTCCATTTTCATACATAGTCATGTTTGTATGTTAACTGAAACCCCTTAGGTTGTTCAATGAATACTTCTTCTTCCAGATTTCCATTTAGAAATGTAGATTTAACATCCATTTGTTAAACTTTGATATTCTTGTAGCTTGCAAATGCCATAAATATTTTGATTGATTCTAGTTTGGCTACTGGAGAAAAAGTTTCATCAAAGTCTACCCCTTCAACTTGAGCATATCCTTTACACACTAGCCTTGCCTTATTTATTAATACTTTTCCATCCTCATTTAGTTTGTTCCTAAAAACCCACTTGGTGCCAATTACATTCTTGTCTTTTGGTATTGGAACTAACTCCCAAGTTTTTTTTTCTCAATTTGATCTAATTCTTCATCCATAGCGTTAACCTAGTTTTTATCTTTGTTGGCTTCATCGAAGTTCTTGGGTTATATTTTAGACAATATAGACAGATTTTCATGTTAAGGTGATTTTATTAATTGTATTCTTGTTTGGATGCCTTTGTTGTTCTCTCCAAGAATTTGTTCTTCAGGGTGGTTCTTTTGAACATACATGGAGGGAGTCTTTGTGTCTTTTCTAGGAGATTCTGCTTCTTCTTCTTATTTATTATCTTCATTTTTGTCTTGCTCTTCTTCAATATTATCTTCCTCATTATATTTGTTTTCTTCTTCTTCTTCTACAATATATTCCTCATTAATTTTCTCTTCTTCATTATAGCTTGTTATTGTTGGTTGGTCATTTGTTTGCATCTTGATCCTTCCAAGATTTTCATCATCCACTCTTACATTTGCAATTTCAAAAATTTTATCTGATCTCAGATTTAAACATCTGTATGATTTTCTTTGAGAGGAATACCCAAGGAAAATACCTTCATCACATCTGGAATCAAACTTGCCAATATTGTGAGCATCTCTTTTTATGTAACGTTTGCTTCAAAAAACATTAATTGTTTGACATGTGTTGATATCCCCTTCCATAATTCATATGGAGTTTTTCTAATGTTATCTCGAAGCTATTCTCTGTTCAAAATATAGACGGTTGTGTGGATTTCATCTCTCCAAAATATATCTGGAAGTTTATCTTGATTTAGCATAGTTCTAGCCATTTCTTGTACAGTTTTGTTTTTTTCTTTCAACCACTCCATTTTGTTGAGGAGTTCTTGCAATTGAGATGTGTCTTCTTATTCCATGATATTCACAGAATTTATTGAACTCGTATGAGATGAATTCTCCTCCATTATCTTATCTTAGACACTTGATATTCAAATTGTTTTGTTTTCAACCAATGCTTTGAAAGCCTTAAACTTCCCAAAAGATTTGGATTCATGCTTAAGAAAGTTTACCCAGGTCATTATTGTGTAATCATCGATGAGCGGCATGAAGTAACGGTTACCTTGGAGACTTTGTGATTTGGTTGGCCCACAAAGATCAGTGTGGATGAGTTCCAATTGTCTTGAAGTTGAATATTCCTTGGTTTTGAATCTCACTTTAGTTTGTTTCCCATGTTGACAATGTTTATAGATTGGGTTTGTGGGCCTGATGATTTTTTAATTGTCTTTTAATACTTGGTTTTTACTAATCTCAATTAAGTTGTCAAAACTCAAGTGTCCCATTCTCCTATGCCATAACCAACTTTCATCTGTATGTCCCACACAACATACTCATCTTCCAATTTTATTTAGAATGTATACATTGTTTGGAGTTTTGATTGTTGTTGCTACTATTCTTCCAGTGTCTTATTTTCTTATTATGTGTTCATGAGAGTTAAACATGAATGTGTGTCCCTAGTCACATAGTTTATTAACACTTAGAAGGTCATGCTTTAAGTATTCAACTAGAAGACCATTTTTTGTTGTGGCCTTCTAACTTCCAAGGATGACTTTACCTTTCCCAATTATATTGGTAAATTTATTATCTCCAAATGAGACACTTCCTCATTTCTCTCTCTTTATCTTAAGAAACTTGTTTTTTTCACCAGTCATATGTTTTGAGCATCCACTGTCTATGTACCAATATCTCTCTTTGTTTTGAGCATGCATTGCTAAATCACATTCTTCATGGGAACTTTCTCTTGTTTCTTCTTCCAAACTTTGGTAGTATTGTTGTCAGCAGTGTGTTTCTCAATAGAGACCTGTGTCCAACTCTTGCACTCCTGAGAATTATGACCAAAATTATGGCATTTGTAACATTCAATATCATAGTTAAATAGTCGAGAAAATGAGCTCCTATTTCTGTTGTGAATTTTTTATTTTTTATTTTGCTCACATAATTATTTCTTGAAGCACTACACATACCTCCATTCCTCTTTGGTCATATCTTGGCTATTCTTTGAAGTCTATTGCCTTATGTCCAAAATTTTTGCATGAATAACAACTACCTAGAAAGAGATATGTGTACATGTTCATAGTCGATCTTCATGGTGTCATCACCTTTCTGAATTCATCCTTCCTATAAGGAGAAACTAGCTTATGATGGTCTGGGTTTGATTTATTAGCATTCTCATTACTTTCAATAGGATTGATCAGGGTCATAGCATAACTCCTGAGTTCTTCCTTGGTTTTATATAATGTGAGGTTGGGATTATAGCCGAGTCTAGTTCTATCGAATGGTGATCTTTGGTTACTGAGCATATTGTCTAACATCATGGAACTCTGTTCAAATTTTTTATTGTTTTTCAGCTCAACTATAAGTACATCAATTTTATTCATTAAAACTACATTTTCTTTTTCAAGTTTCTCATAGTCTTCTTCTTTGTTTTGCAGTTGACTCATTATTTCCTCTTCGATTTTCTTTTGTTCTTCTAGTTGAGAAACTAGATCATAATCATGTGACAATTTTTCTTTCAATTGTCTATTCTTTCTTCTGAGCCTATTTATTTCATCTAGGGAATAGAGTAATTCACCTTCAAGGTCAATGTCCACATCTTCATTTTCTCCAACCTTCAGGATGCAATTTTTGTCTCCATCTTCATTGGACCCTGTTTCTTTATCCATTAACAAAACATCTCCTTCAATCTCTTCATCACTTTTGGAAGATGAGTAGTCATCCTCTTTGGAATAGAGATTCTTCTTTTGCTTCTGAAAGTATTTGTTCCTTTTAGTTTTACCCTTTCTTATTTCGTTGGAGTTAAAATTGTCCTTGTCTTTGTTGTCCCTATTTTTATTATGAGGGAATTTGGCAACAAAGTGTCCTACTTCACCACAGTGAAAACATTTAAAAGGAAGCTTACATTTATATTTTTTGGTTCCTCTTTAGAGCCTTCTCACAAAGTTGGCTTCTTCTTCATGATATTCATCGTTTGATTTGTCACTTGATTTTTATTTTCTTTTGTTGGTCTACCTTGAGGTTTTGAATGTTGCTTCTCTTTCAGGAACTTCTTCTTGTCCTATTCGCATCTCATAGGATGTAAAAATTCCATGCAATTCATCTATTGTTAGTTTGTCCAAGTCTTTTTTGTCTTCAAGAGTTGATATCTTAGGATTGAATCGAATAGGTAGTTGATCGGGATTTTATGAGCAGAACAAAATGACCATAGATTATTACCAGATGCTTAACACATAATAACAGAGATACAGTAAAACTGGTTTTCTATTCAATAAGGAAATAAGCTGAAACTATAAAATGCAGCGGAAAACAAGCTTGCTAGAATGGTGGCAACTTATCTCTGAGAAGAGATGTGTCGGTTGCGCTCATTCGCAAGAAGATGATTACAATGAGGCTCTCAAGGTCTTTTTACAATAAACATGAGTTTCAAAAACCCTAAACATCCAAAAACCTATGGGCCCCATTTGGGTAAGTCAGTACATAAACTTCCCTGGGTCGTAACTTTTCCATACAATTTTTGTTTTAGGCGTATGATATCCCATTGGAAATATCTATCCGAGGAATACAATAGTTGCACATCTCAACATACCCCAAAAAACGTCATTTAGGGCTTCAAAACGGCTCTGAAAGTTCAGGACCCGAAAAACTGCTAAAAATAGTAAATTATCAAAATTGCTAGAAAGATGTTTTGAGCCAGCTGGAAAAGGTGGGTGGCCACTGATATCCACCTAGATCAGTAGTGACTTGAGTAATTTCTGCACAATGAAGTTCTCATCAATGGTTTCCCTCAAATATGTGATGATGTTTACAGTTTCATCTGCACGTAAAAGGTATGTTGTATTTATTTGTTTTCTTCTTCATCATCTTCAGGATTTCAAATTGACTCCTATGAGTTTGTAGCTTTGCTTGCTTGAATTAATCATCTCCTCCATGGGTGTTATGCAGTTTATCCCACATCTCATTTGCTTATTTATAGTGCATAACTTTGGTGAATTCTAATTTTGATAACCCTTCCATAATTGCATTCATGGCTTTTGCATTGTTGTCACCGAGCTTCTTTGCTCCTATATCAAAAAGTGGATTTGATGGGGTTTCATAACCATTCTTGACTGATTCCCAAACATCATACCCTACTGACTACAAATACACTTTCATTCTGATTTTCGAGAAGGCATAATCTATTCCATCAAAGTATGGAGATTTGCTTAAGGATAATCTCTCATGTTTATCCATGTGACCTACTGGGATCTTCCTTCCAGTGGTTAGACTATTGTTGAAGGAAGTTGCTCTAATACTAATTATTGGAATGTTAGTAGTACTTAGAGGGGTGGGTGGGTGAATCAATAATTAGCACTTTCAATCATTTTCTTTACACTTATTTAAAACATATTAGAATTTATTGTTGCAAGCATTCATATTAGAGAGATACTCATCATAACCAACATGTTACAGATATAAAGGTGAAAACCTTGAAAGTATTTTATAGATAAATGTCAAAATAATTATCTGTGAGGACACCAATCCTCTTATGAGCACCAACTCATAAACTTTAGGTACCAACCTCTAAATGAAAGAGGACACCAATCCCCTAAAGGCACCAACCTACACACCAGGAACCAACCTGGAGACATGCACCAACCTGCAAATGAAATAGGACACCAATCCTCTATAGGCACCAACCTACACACTAGGAACCAACCTAGAGACAAGAACCAACCTGCAAATAAAATAGGACACCAATCCTCTATAGTCACAAACCTACACACTAGACACCAACCTGGATGTTCTGAAATTCCTTTGAAAACAATTCTGTCTAAAATTGATCATAACCCACAACAAATCGCTTCACAGAATATTTGGTATTATTCTCCACAAGGTTCATGAGATATGAACTCTACTATGTTTCCTCTATATTTTATATCCACTTCATTCCCCTTCTGATATTACTTAGTGTTATAAAAACAGGATCGTGGAACAATAAAATAAAACAAATGTGGAAACAAAACACAGAAGATACACAATACAATAGAGACATAGATTTACGTGGTTCACCTAGTGTGGGCTACGTCCACTAGAGAAATTGCCAGGTCCTTCCTTTATTATTATCCAGCATATGAAGGGATACAACCTACAGAAAAACTCGATGTAACTTCCTCTTCTTTCTCTCACAGTCTCCTATCTCATAATACAATATTCGCCATCAACCATAGCCACAATACATTTCCCTCATAAAAGAGGGTTTCCTTCTAGGGAAAAAAACCCTAACATAATCTCTATCGTTAGATCTGCGACCTTATAATGAATGGTCCAAATTTACAATGAAATTACAATATACATTTACAAGGCAATTTTTCCTATGGGGGGCCGCTTTCCCCTAGACCCCGCAGAGGGGGTACCCCCTCTCTGCACTCCCCCGCGTGGAAGAGTGTACATACTTCTGGGGTGTAAATANGGGGTGTAAATACTTCATGGGGTATAAACACGACTGAAAGTAAAAGACCTTTGAATCAGGAAGATAATCAAGCTCCACAACCAACAATCTCCCACTTATCTCAACAACTCCACCGCTGTTGTATATGTTGGACTCTGAACCTTCTTGGATCAACTAAAACAATTAACCAGTGAGATGACAGTCACTGCAAATTGAATGAGCATCAACAAAGAACTTTCACTCATAAGATATCAGAGAACATAGGAGGAAAATCTGACCACACAACTGAAGGAAGCTTGAAATTTTTTATATAATAAGAATAAGTCTGTTGGTTATAGTGACAGCATCATAGTACCCAAAATCGAACAAGTCTCAGAAGATCAAGCATCTCAAGGAGGTAATTGCCCAGCAGGAGGTCTTGGAGCGGGTGATCAAAGAGAGGTATAAGAAGTTGTCTGATAACTTCGCCAAGACAAATGTTGTGTTTGAAAGATTGGCTAAGGAAAGTGTCAGAGAGAAGAAGAGGAAGACAAAACTCACCAAAGACTACAACAGCCTGTGGTGGCTTGCCAAGCGCCTCAAAAGGCAGATAAGGAGGTTGAAACAAAAATTGAAGCAAAAACACCATCCAGATCTGAAGGTACTCGCTCAAGTTGTCGTCAATATGCAAGGTGAGAAATCTGAGACACACTAAGTTTGGTTGAAATCAAATTTTGGATGTGAAAACCCATTTTGAGAGCAATCGGGACTTTCCCCAGCGCAAAGCTATCATTTTGTGACTCGTGCGTTGTTGAAAGTGACAGCTTTCAATAGCTAACCCGCGAAAAATTAAAATGGTTGCGTTGTTGAAAGCTCGAAAAGTAAGTTTTAAAACCAGAGGCACGACAGGTCATTTCAAACAGGATTTGAAGTTGTTCCAGTGTATCAGTGGGCTATCAAATCACATGCAAAGATTTCGACATCAAAGATTCAAGTGAATTTTGGTAACAAATGAAAAATCATTTCCTCAAAAATCGACCAGGAATGTTGGGAGATCCAACTGTCAAAAGACAGGTGTCTTGTTATTCTTCACCACATCCAGAAAATCAGGAGTAGAAGGATGCAGCTGGTGATTTTGGAGATTGAAGACAGTTCAACTTTCTAGTTTAGTTGTTAAAGACTTTACTTTCAAGTTGTTTAGATAGAATTGAGTTGTTTTTATTAAATACAGATCCCTGTTTTTAGGATCTGTAAAAACTGTTTGTAAGACTATAAATATCTATTTTTGGGATGAACCAGGGGTTCAATTTTGGGTACTATGATGATGTCACTGTAACCAACAGACTTATTATTATTATATAAAAAAAATCAATTTTCCTTCAGTTGTGTGGTCATATTTTCCTCCTCTGTTCTCTGATTTCTTATGAGTGAAAGTTCTTTGTTGATGCTCATTCAATTTGCAGTGACTATCATCTCACTGGTTAATTGTTTTAGTTGATAATCATAGGTTATTTATTTGGTTATTAAACCCATTGTGCTTGTTGGTATGAAGTATAATCTGATGTAATAGTTGTTTTCTTCCCCATTTAATCAAACTTTGTCTGACTGCATGGCTAGAAGGCCTTGTGAGATTTTGTATTTCTAGACAATCTTGAAAACACAGTCTAGTCCCTAAATATTCATCTTGATTCACAAACCATATCAAATATTAAGAAAATATTTCCAAAAAGAGTTAATTACCAGGCATCTCCGAATTACAGCCTAGGAGAGTTTCCTGGAGTGATAACAAATTGGCGTCGTTGCCGGGGAGAGGAGATCGAAGCTCAGCTTCTCTGGGAGACGACATAGATCTAATTCTTGATGATAGACAAGAAGTAGACACTATCAGGTTGTACATTTTCTATCTAGCGACTCCATTGAAACGAAGTGGCTCCTAAAAGGGCTCATAGTAGGGAAAACCCAGAAGGCCCATTGACAACATCAGTTCCTGATCCAGAGAAGATTGTCAGCAAGGGAAAATCTTTGCAAAGACAGGCTTCCGGAGCTGCAAGCGCAATTGATTCAGGTATTCCAACTGATACTCATCCTCACATATCTAATAATCCTTTGATTGAATCCCCTGTTGAAATTCAAGATTCCCAGAAAATAAAAAATTCATCTCAAGATTCTAAGATAGAAGAACCTTCATTTTCTTCTAATATTATTGATTCTTTCCTTGAGATTGACATTTCATCCCGTCCAAAAGAACTGAATACTGAATCTTCCCAACAGAAAGAAAATTCCTCTTCATCTTCTTTTGATTCATCACCTAGCAAACCTTCGAAAGGTGTTTTACACACTTACACTAATTTGCCTGTCCTTGAAGAAATTCTCCATGATCTGTCCTCTAAGGGTGAAGAAAATCTAGCCTCATTGCTTGGTCAGTTTTATAAAGCCTCTTATTTTTCACCGGTCTTCGAACCTCCTGCTCAAGACGAAGTGAGACAGTCATTCTTTTCTAACTCAGGCAACTCATCTCCTCCATCATCCCCTGCAAGTTCCTCGTCTGTATCAATCACCAAGACTGTCATGGATGCCCCTTTGACCAGGATGGACCAAATCTTGGCAAACAGATATGCCCCACTTGTCTTTCCAAATCCCCTGTCTGCCATGCCAACAGGCGACTACCAGAAATATATGCCAAAGTTTACAGGAGCAGGGGAGTATACTGCTGAAGAACACATTGAAGCATTCTATGCTTATGCAGAAAACATAAATATCTCAGAAGAATATATGTGGACTAGAGTTTTCATTCAGAGTTTAGATGGCCAAGCCTGGAAGTGGTTCAAAGAGCTACTAACAAATTCAATCACTGGCATTGAACAATTGGATGAAGTATTCTTGAAGCATTGGGGAGAAAGAAGAGATCCGTTATACTACATTTCAAAATTTGGAAATTTGAAGAGAGGAGATGGAGAATCGGTCTCGGACTTTATCAAGAGATTCAATAAAATGTTTGGTAAGATCCCTGCAGAGATTAAACCGAGCGATGCATCGGCAAAGATCACATTCTCTGTTGCCTTTGATGCAAAGTTTTGTCTGATCCTTAGGGAAAGACGATCAGCCACGCTTGCTTTAATGCAAGATGTTGCTCTCGAGGTTGAGTCTAACATTACAGTATCACAAAAGCTTAAAGGAAGGACTGAGAAGAAGAAGTCTGTTATTGAGCCCTCCTCATCTTCTAGCAGCCAAATGGAGAAGATGGAAAAGATGCTAGACAGTCTGATGTCCGAAATGTCAAAGCTAAAAGTCCAAAATCAACAACCAGCAAGAGCGAAAGAGCCAAATACTTTCGCTCCCAGAAATCCAAATGCTTTTCCTTACAGAAGGAATAATCCACAAGTTCAGATCCTTCAAAGAGATAGAAATCCAGTTGATGATCAGAGGGTCAGGCCACCATTCCAAAATGTAGTGTTAGATGAAGAGCAACAAGCACCTCACGATGAAATAGAGGATGTAGATGAGATAAATTGTTTTGGTGATGACAATGATGCTTCATTTTTAACACAGGTAGACTATGAAGAGGCCCTGATGGATCAGCAAATTCAAGAAACAAGTATAGAAGGAGTTGTCTACTTGACAGATGATCAGAAAGGCTACAATTTAAGGTCCAAGAGTGCCGGTCTAAAAACACCTATTGCTGCCCCCGTGAAGGACAAGGAAGATTCTTTCCCAGTGAAAAGTAAAGAGGTTGTTGCCAATCAGCCTCCAGCTCCTGAAAAACAAAATTCCCCTCCAGCAAAACAGCAGAAGAAACAAATTCAGCCCCCAGTCAAAGAACAAGTCAGCCTAAAGGCTCCTTCCAATGAGGTAAAGGTTTCGGACAGACAAGCTCTTTCTTTCAATTTTGAATTAGAAATTCAAAAGGTTAAGATATCGATGCCTTTAACTGAACT
This sequence comes from Picea abies, assembly GCA_900067695.1. Lineage (NCBI taxonomy): Eukaryota > Viridiplantae > Streptophyta > Pinopsida > Pinales > Pinaceae > Picea > Picea abies. The sequence goes on from CBVK0100184800.1 coordinate 13,607, forward strand.
CATGAAAAATGAAGTATTTAAAGTAGCCATCCTAAAGTCTCTTGAGCCTAAGACCTCTCCATCAGATGATTTTGTGAATCTGCAAGATGATCAGCCTAAAGTGACCATAGGGCCCATGATAGAAGACCGTGATGATTCTTGTCCACCATTTTACATATCCCTAAATGTCCATGACAAAATCCTTCACAATTGTTTGCTCGATTCTGGGGCATCACATAACCTTATGCCAAAGGCTGTGATGGATGAGCTTGGCCTTGAAGTCACCAAGCCATATCAAGATCTTTTCTCCTTTGATTCTAGAAAGGTTAGATGTATCGGCCTCATCAAAGACATGGTTATAAACCTTGCTCAATTACCAATGAGGAGCATGGTTATGGACGTGGTTGTTGCTGATATTCCACCGAAGTTTGGGTTGCTTTTGTCTCGTTCATGGGGAAAAAGATTAGGAGGTACATTGCAGATGGATCTGTCATATGCTATGATTATGGTGTTTGAAGGGGAAATGAAAAGACTTTACAGGGAAAACCAGCTTGCTTATATCATCAACGATGGAAAGAATTCTGTCAATCATCCTATCTATATTGTGGATACAGATTTTGGTTCATGCATCCTTCAGATTGATGATGGTCAATCAACTCCTATGCAGTTAGTGAAGCCTATTGAACAACAGACGGAAAGTGAAGACATTTCAGTCTGGACTATGTACTTTGATGGGGCCAGCACTAAGGACTCAGTAGGTGTTGGGGTAGTTCTCATATCTCCTTCAAAGGAGACCATATCTTTATCTTTCAAGCTCGACTTCAGAACCACTAACAACATAGCAGAGTATGAGGCTCTGCTGTTAGGATTAAATTCAGCCAAGGAGATGGGGATAAAAGGTTTGAAGGTATTGGGAGATGCAGACCTCATCGTGCAACGGGTAAACAACACCTTCCAAGCTAAGCATGTTAGATTAAAAGCTTACAGAGACGAGGTATGGAAGCTACGTGATTCTTTTTCTATTTTTGAAATTTCATACATACTAAGGGATATGAATCAGCTCGCTGATTCTCTTGTTGTTTCAGCCAGCACATTCATTCCTCCCATGCCCCCTAAGCTCAGCTATGAGATTCAAGTAAAATATCGACCCTCCTTACCTGATAATGTCAAATATTGGAAAGTCTTTGAAGATGATGATGAACTCAACAGATTTCTACAAGTGGTGGATGAGTTTTCCGATTTGCACATGGATCAGCAGAATCTTAATGAAGAAGAATCACAGGAACCTGAGCTAAATAAGAAGTTGGGCCAGCATGACATTATTCAGTTACCAAACAACTATATACCTCGAGGTTTGGTACCCTTGGAAAGGTTGTTTGATCAGAATGATGTCCCTTACCAGCCAGACAAAAAGGAGAAAGATCCAACTGTTCAAGAGCATGATATAGGAGGCAAAATCCATCCCAAGTTTGTTAATTTGTCTTCCGAATTGACCGTTGATGAGAAGTCAAAATATGGTAGTATTTTGAAGGAATTTTCCGATGTGTTTTCTTGGAAATATAGTGATTTAAAGACTTATGATCCCGATGTTATTCAGCATAAGATACCTCTTGAAAAAGACACTATTCCTTTTAAGAAAAAACTCAGGCCCATCAGTCCCCTTCTGCTGCCAGTGATTGAAAGAGAAATTAAAAAACTCCTAGATGCCAAGATCATAGTTCCCTTGAGATATTCCAAATGGATTGCCAATCTGGTGATTGTAAGGAAGAAGAATGGTGAGGTCAAATTGTGCGTAGATTTCAGAAACTTGAACAAATGCTCTAAAAAGGATAACTATCCTCTTCCTAAGATGGAACACTTGTTACAGAGGATTTCAGGGGCAAAGGTCATGTCCTTTCTTGATGGCTTTGTCAGTTGCAATCAGGTGGTTGTCCATCCTGATGATCAGAAGAAGACTGCATTTACCACTCCTTGGGGGACCTTTATGTTCTCCAAGATGCCCTTCGGATTAATGAATGTTGGGGCTACATTTCAGAGGGCCATGGATATAGCATTTGTGGGAGAAAAAGACCAGTTCGTCCTCATATACCTTGATGACATTACGGTATATTCTAGAAGCCATGAGGAGCATCTGAAACATCTGAAAAGGGTATTCTTAAAATGCAGACAGTTCGGGATCTCATTGAATCCCAAGAAATCCCAGTTTGCTCTAAGAAAGGGTAAGATCTTGGGTCACATCGCCTCAGAAGAAGGTGTAATGATTGATCCAGAACGAGTGGAGGCAATTCAAAAGTTGTCATTGCCGAGGTCAAAGAAGGACATTCAGTCATTGCTCGGTAAGATAAATTTCGTCGGAAGGTTTGTGCCCAATTTTGCTGAATTGGTCAAACACATAACCTGCATGCTGAAAAAGGGGGCTGAGATAAAATGGACAGGCCCTTTTATGATTACTCAGGTTCAAAACAATAACACTTTCATTCTGCAGAATCTGGAGGGTGAAGAAGTGTTCAATGGCCCGGTAAACGGGCGATTTTTAAAGCTCTATTTCGTCTAAGGCTGTGAAGCCTAGACATTGTAGTGTTAGTTTTTGTTTTATTTTTCAATAACTCCATGCCCAATGGAAGCACTAGAAAATAGTTTAGTTCTTAGGTTCTTGTCCAGGAAAGGCATTGATTCTATGGTTCTTGAAACCTCACAGGGAGGTGTGCATCCCTAATAGGAACCAATGTTAACTCCTCAAATAAACTAGTGGATTTAATTGCTTTTCTAGGTGATAGGTTGTAACCTCAAGTCATTTTTTGAAGGTTCTGTAGTTGCTAAGCTTAGGTTTTGGTTTTATCTTAGAAAATAATGTGATCCATGAAGTCTTCTTTTTCAAAATTTCCATAATTCACTTTCAACAGCTAACTTATGTTCAAAAGTTGGGTGTGCGTTGTGGAAAGTGTCGACTTTCAGCAGCTAAGGAGCGCTTTTCATTAGTGAGTGCGCTGTTGAAAGTGGTCAATTTCAAAAGGTCTGACAATCAAAGTTCGCGGGTGGCACGCTGTTGAAAATACATACTTTCTGCAGCTAAGGAGTGTTTTCTACAAAGTGGTGCGCTGTTGAAAGTGCATACTTTCCGCAGCTAACAGGAGTTTTCCAAAGGGTCATGCACTGGTGAAAGTGGCAAGCGAACAGTTGATAGAGGCGCTTTCCACGGGCCGTTGTTGAAGAAGAGCGGGAATCACGTGCGTGATATCCACGACTGAACGTAATGATGATATGATCATCCCACGTCAGGTAAATCCAAGGCATGCATTGATGAGAGTGGGAAATGATAGAAATTTGATGGTGCATGTCAGAATATGACTGTAATTCGAATCCGACCCACAAACTCACACTCAACACTCATGACATCCAAGATGGCAAGCTCGAGTTCGGTTATGCAAGTACAGATGAGGTACCGCCAGCCTGACACCATCAAATCAAACAGTGGTTTCATATCACAAATCGTTTCCGAAATGCTGTGGAAGTTTTCATTTGTTTCAAAACAGAGCCGAAGCCCGAACTTCTTTCAACAGCGCAAAACCTCGGCTCGACTGGAAGTTACAGGGGTTACAATTGTCAAGTTTTTCGAGCTATAAGATGGTGAGAAAACGCAGCGGTGCTCTACTCAAGAGAGAGTTGGATAACCTGTCCTTTCTATAATCACATCCCGAAGTCCATAAGCATTTTTCAAATGCAGGGTGTATGGAATTCGTCGAAAGGTTGCAAGTTGGGTGCCACCAGGTCATAGCAGAAGCCTTTGCCAGGACTTTCGATGGCAATAAATCTCACGTTGGTTCCATGGAAATCAAAGTGGATGAGGTTGTCATTTCCGCAGCTACAAGTTTACCAAGAACTGGTTAGAGCTGGTTTAAAACCACGGCTCCCAAAAATTTGGATTTCAGGGTATATTTGAAAGAAGGGTACAAACACAAAGCATGGAAAAAGGGTATGCTAGTCTCATATCTAGACGAAGAATGGAAGTAATTGTTTAAAGGTTTCCAATTGTATATTACATCGGAGGGAAGATACGATAAACTGATGATGTACCACTTCAAATTACTGGATCATTTCACAGGCAAGACCCCTATTAATTTGCCTTATTTCCTATACCAAAGTCTGATTAAATTCTGCAAGAGGAGTAGTGCTCAACCATTAAGCATGAAAACTACTCTGTGTCACCTCGGCCTCATAAAATTGGTTATCCTGGAGGAATTGAAACAACAGGGAAGGAGCTGGGAGCACTTTCTTTTCTGGGAAGGTTTTGAAACACAGAACCAGACTACAAATGAACATGTGAAGGGTTCAAAGAAACACTCATCTCCTCAAAGCAGTTCAATAAAAAGAAGGACCTTGCCAGAGCCTTCAGAGGACAGAATATCTGGAGCAAAGCACCACAGGTTGAAGAGAAAGTTGAATTTTGAGCAGACCACAGAGCAGACTACACAGCAGAATACAGGGCATCCTACAGAGCAGAGTACAGGGAAGAATATACTTAACTTTCCCTATTCAGATTCAGAATCAGAGCAGCAAGACCAATGCCATGTCATCAAGAGTTCTGAGCAGTCAGCTGAGTGTGCACAGAACTATGAAACCTTTAGTCAGACAAAACAGGGAGAATCATCAAAAAAATCCAAATCAAAGAAGTCTCAGAAGATCAAGCATCTCAAGGAGGTAATTGCCCAGCAGGAGGTCTTGGAGCGGGTGATTAAAGAGAGGTATAAGAAGTTGTCTGATAACTTCACCAAGACAAATGTTGTGTTTGAAAGATTGGCTAAGGAAAGTGTCAGAGAGAAGAAGAGGAAGACAAA